>VZRN01001249.1:93495-106816 GCA_013397935.1 Dasyornis broadbenti
TTTTTTTTTTTTTTTACTTTAAATGTGGACATCAATGGTCACTATGGCAAAATACTGAAAAAAGAAAATGGATGTAGCAAGCATATTATTGTCAGCAATGACTATAAGTCAAGTTTCTAATGAATTACATGATATACAGGTTTTTAATAAATAATAGATAGACAATCAGAAGTATGCCATAAGTAAGTTATCAGTTTTCCCACCCTTTTAAAACTGACACATTTATTGCTAGTAATTTCAGCTGTTCTCTGGTAGAATTTTTTGGTGTTCATTATAGATAACAAAGTAGTTTACACAAAAAGGATAAAGGGTTGGCTGTAGTTAGAAGAAAGATGATTAGGAAATATAAGATTACCTATGAGTCAACTTCATTTGGATTACGTAGCATAACAGATGAGGATATGGAAACTAGTAAGAGTTTTGTAAATGAGCAGGCGGAAATTGTGGCCTACTTAGAGAAACATGGATATTGGCATCAGGAAAGGGGTAGAGAATATACAAAACTTGTTAAGGAAATTTTCAGTATTTCAGTTTTATGAAGTACAGTAAGCCTAAAATGTAAGAATACAAATGATCAAAAAATTGATTCATCAATAAAAGTTTTAGGTATTTTTAAAAGTAGTTTTATTTAATGTGCTTGCATCAGATAAGCAATTTCATAGAATTCATAAAACATTTAGGTATTTTTGTGTCTCTAGCTATATGAAATCTGCAGTCTTTTTTTCAGCTTACTTGGTAGAGGATAGTTAGGGGTCAAACAGAAGATACCAAAGCAGTGGCTAGGATGAGATGGGGTATAGAAGGAGGAGTTATTTGCAAATTTATAAATAAAGATGTATGAAATGTACCTTGTGATTACAGTATATGGCTGATACTATGCATCTGAGAATATGTCTTGGTTCAAAAGACACGTCCACTAAAGAAGGTGAGAACCTCCCTTAGAATAGAGAATATGACACCCCTTCCCTCTGAATCATTATAACTTTGAAATCAAGAGCTCTCAGGCAAAGATATGGGAAAAGGAACAACAGTTCTTTACTAGTACCTATAACGAGGAAAACAAGCAACAATAACAATAGCAATAACAAATAAACAAACCAGAAACCCGGTGGCAGCTTTCTCTGGGCTGCCAGACACCACCCCTCCCCTTTGGTGCAGTTACGGTCACGGCCGGCAGGGGGCGCTGTTGGGCTCCCAGCCTGGCAGGGCGGGGCGATGGCTCCCGCGCCTGCAGGGGGCGCTGTGGTGCGAGCTCAGGTCTATTCCTGACGCAAATAATTATGGATGGAGCGGATGGCTGGGCAGCCAGATGGCGAAATGGGCTGCAGTGGGAAGCCTCAGAGTAGTGAGCTGGACGGCAGGGCTGGTTCACTCAGGCTGGCGAGCAAAAGGTGGCAGAAACTCCACATCGGTGTCAGAAGCTGAAGTGCATCCCAACAGTGGGAGGATTGAGGGTCAGCGACAGCCGGGCTCCCCTGCACCAGCTGCTGGACCCAGCCAGGGTGATGGGTACTCCAGGAGGGGGGAAGAGGGTGGGGTTCCCGTGCTTTCCCAAATGCAGGCTCACCCAGCAAGGAAGAAAAAAACAGTGCAGAGCTGGGGTCCCACGGTTGCAGCGAAAGGAAAACAAAGCAGATCCACTGTCCTCCTCTGAAGCCCCAAGAGCAAGCGACGTTACCAGTGGCCAGGTGCTTTGCCTCCTTTGCCACACTCAGCCACCTTTTTTGTCTCTTAAGTCCCCAGTCGTTAGGATTGCTTAGCAACAGGATGGGGAAAAAATTCCCCAACCTCCAACAGAAGATCATTAGAATATTCAGAGTTTTTCTCTCCATCTTGATTTTAGAGTTAGTAGTAAGATATTATAGGTTCTTTTAATGGCACTGAGAACCACAGACTGTGAGTGTACAAAATAAATGTAAAGCAGACAACAGATATCTCACTTCCTTATTTTACAGCAAGAAATTAATGTATATTTTAGTCTGTAAAAAATTTATCTACATTTTAAATATACATCTGTCTTTTTTAGAAATTGGGAATTTAAATGTATACATCCAAAAACCAGGAAAAAGGGAATTAAAGAATATATTTTGTTTTAAATTGAAAGGCCATTAGACGAATATTGGAAAAGATACAAAGTAATTTCCTTTCCAAAAACATTTTTAAAAATCCTGTTCTGAAACTATTCAGGGATCATCTTTCTTCTTGGGGATCTTGACACTACAAATCTTCTTACTCATACAGTCTTACTTGATCTTTCACTTCTAGATTTATTCAGTCAGACCTGCTTTTAGAGAGTATATAAACATACAAAATGTACTCACCTACTTTTCTCTAATTGATTACTCTGGAAAAAATTATACTCGTGATCTTTCAGGAGTACACAGCTGGCCCCTTGAGAATATATTTTAAATAAAGGGCTGTTTCATAGAAGTGGGCATATGCAAAGAGTAAAATCAATTTCTCTAACTTTGTGAACATCAGAACAAGCAAGCAAATGAAACAGCAAAAATTGTGTGTGTGGCATTCCCTTATTAATTCCCTAATATTTAATAAAAGACATAATTCCATATTTTAAATTTTCTATCTTTTTTGTTTCGCATATGATGATTTACACAAGATAATTTGTATGATGAGTATTTACAGTGATTTTTTTTCTTCTAAAATGCATCTAAAAATAAACCAGAGTGTTTTGCTTTGTCTTTCAAAATTGCCCTTTTGCCGCTACTGCATTTTCCTTCTTGGACTGAGGAAGTCGTTATTGATTGTGAAACTATTATCAGCAAACACAGATGAACAAAGATGTATTCAAACACATTAAGAGCAGAAGCAGAGATACCCCAATGCTCAGATAATGAATGCTAGCTGATTCTAGGGGAAAAGGTGCCATTCTGTACTCTGGCAACATGCAAATCTGGGGAGAGAAAAAGGTCCCATACATGCATTGAAAATTATCTAGTGAAGACTGAACTACTATAGGAAAGAAAGTTTGTTTTTATTTTAAAAATCGGCAATGAAGCACTCGGGCTTTTTGGTTTGGTTTGCTTTCTTTAACAGGTGCTCTTAATACTTTTGTAGGACATTTACACTGCCCAAAAAATGAAATATGGTATTGATCCATGTATTAAAATAAAGAACTAAATAAAGGGCATTATCCGATATTTAGAAGATTTCAAGGGGTATAAAGAATACTACATTACACCTTGTCAAGCCTCTCTGTTTCTGTTTTGCTCAAAAATTACAGTATGCTAAATAGGACTACTGCTTCAAATTATTTAAGTGGTAGCTGTATAATGCGTTTAAGAATACTGACATGTGATTCATATCTTCTTGTACTACCGCTGTTTTCTTTTCTTTTTTTTTTCTTTCCCTTTCTGAATCAGAAGAACTTTATAAGTAGAATGTTCATGTAAGAACTCAGCTAGATTCTATTTCTTCATCTTTATTATAAAAGTACCCACAAGGTGCTATGTGTTTTCCAATCACATTAAATCAAAATTCTTTTTCTGCAGAATACACATTCCAAAAAAATTAATAGTGTTTTGATAGTGGGTTTGATTTATTTAGGTATCCATAGAATCTAGTGAGAAAAGTTCTTTTTTCCTTCATTGGATTGGTTGCCATTAACAATTTTTCAGCGTCTCCTGCAGGTAAAACACATTACATTACCACGTCACTACTTTATTTACAGTACTTCCTTGTTATTTCTTTCATACTACATATACAATAATGGGACTACTACATAAATGATACTTAGTTGCATCTCCTAAAAACAAAAACCAGGGAATTATGGAAACGAACTCTGATTTGGAAGTAATTTTCCTTTTAATACAAAGGAATCTGATATTTTCTGTGTCCCTTATGCATAGCATGACTTTTTCTAATATGTTGCTCTTGGTTGCATTTTTCCAGGTTAAAGTCACTTTGATGAATATATATTGTGTACAAAATAAAACATTGTAAAAAAATTTATATGCTGCAGGTTTCCCAATACAGAGTTTTGACAGTAGGCAAATCAAGTTTTATAGGGTACTGCTATAAAGCTGTCCTGCAGTAGGTTTTCAAATAGCTTGTATACAGCAACATCAGAGTAGCCATTTTATTCTGATGCATCAATACAGGGAAGACAGAATGGAGCCAAACTTTCCTTCCTTTCATTTATCTTCAGCTGGAGTTGCTGCTAGTCAACTGGTCAATGAGGTCCTTAAAGTCAGTTAAAAAGAGATGTTTCCCTGCTAAAACAGTAACTGCCCCATGCTCATCTGCCCAGATACACCTGTGTTTTCTTCCTTAATCTACTCTGCAAAAGAAAGCCCTTTTCCTGCTTCAAATATGGTGAAAATGTTCTACTCTTCCACCATATTGGTTTTTTTTGGCATCAACACAGTTTGAGGCACAGTTTAAGGACTGATTTCCCTATTATTATCATATAGATAACTGTTTCTTAATTCTGAAAAATTATTTTTCTTGATATCATAGTAGTTCCTTGCCCAATTTTTTACTTTCAATTAGTCATTGCTCTGGTCATGTTTGGAATTCAGTCAGCTAAGTTCCACCTGAATATGAGGAAGAACTTCATTACTGTGCAAGTGACATGGCGCTGGAACAGATTGTCCAGAGAGGTTGTGGAGTCTCCCTTGCTGGAGATATTCAAGAACCATCTGGACACAATTATGTTATGCGTTCTAGGAAGACCCTGATTGAGCAGGGAGGTTGGACCAGATGACCCTCTGTGGTCCCTTCCAACCTGACCGCTTCTGTGATTCTGTGATTTACAGGAAGCTGCAGACAAAAGACACTGGAGCCAGATTAGTTTTCAAACCAAAATATAGTTCAAAAGATGCTGAAAATATTTCTATATCCAGCAAAAATCTGGAAGCACATCAAATGAATGATCTGTATCGCTATATATGGATATGTATCTCTATCTCTATATATAGATACATATAAGTGGGTGGTTGGAGTTTTTTTGGGATGAAGAAGGGGGAATTTGAGAATTTCAGCTGTAAACTTTATTCCAGTACATTCAGTCATCACTGCTTGCTATACAGGCCTGCTATGACAATTCATCTGATAACCACAATGGCCTTTTTTGACTATTGGATAATAGTTAATGAAACCTTTGTTATAGTAATTAAATAACGGAAAATTGCAGTGAGGTTGTTTTGTATAAATTTTGTGCAGATTCCTCTTTTTACATATTTTTTCCAAGAAACAAGCCTGGAAATATAGCTTCCAACATATTACAATTCTCTAAATAAGTTCAAAATAACAAATACTGCATTAGTAACCTTCAAGAGAAGAAAATACTTTAAAAAGTATTAAATAACTTAATCTGTTAATACAGTACTACTTAATTACAAATCCACTGAAGTTAGTAAAATATTTTAGCAAAGCTGAACGGTAACTATCTACTACCTATTGTTTCTCTCTGAAATTTAAATTCATAGCCTCACCTAGACAGAAATAAAAAGACAGAAAAAATTGTGCTTTAAACATTTTTTTCCCCTGCATTAGAAACTGGAGTAGATATCATGGGAAAGAAAATCAAGAAGCAGCAGATGTCATGTGTCACTTTTACAGTTATTGATACTAAGCAAGTAGCAGCTTGAATCCACTGAGATTCAGTATTGTATGTTTATAGGTTTATTTAAATTGTTAAAATGGAATACTTTTATGCCTTTAAATATTTTATGATTCATGGCATTTATGTTTTAGAATCTTATCGGTGTGAGTTGTTCAATCGCAGAGTTTTTTCAGCAGCTCTTATTTAAGATAGAAGGAAATTGCACCTTTAAACCACAGGTGATACAGGGAAAAAGTAGTAGGAAGATAGAATAGTAAATGTGTTTGTAAGAGCACTAAATATTGCCTGCATGAAGCAAATACACATATTGAGTAGTCAAGGAGTTCCAAGAAAGTAGAATAATGGGAATAAGGACAATTTTATTTTCATCTGTAAGGGTAGCATAAACTAATCCAAACAGTATAGAAGGCTTTGGTGACCTAATTGTGACCTTGGAGTGCTTGAAGAGACTCTACAAGAAAGATGAGGAGGGACTTTTTACAAGTCAGGACAAGGGGGAAGGAATGGATTTAAACTAAAAGAGAGTAGATTTAGATAATAAATTACAAAAATACCTCTTTATTGTGAGGGTGGTGGGGCACTGGAACAGGCACTGGAACACCAGAAAAAGTGTGGGTGCCCCGTTGCTGGAGGTGTTCAAGGCCAGGTTGGATGGAACTTCGAGCAACCTGTTCTAGTGGAAGGTGTTCCTGCCTATAGCAGGGGCGTTGAAAGTAGATGATCTCTAAGGTCCCTTCCAACCCAAACCATTCTATGATTCTGATTCCAAGAAAAGCTTATTATAAATGTCTGCTACTTTTGTGGTACTTTTCCAGCTTATCTTGATTCCCTTCCTTTTAAGAAAAGACACTGTTATTTCTCCATTTGGAATTCTAATAATAATAATCTTTTTTAGGTGAAAAGCCTTTCAGTTTTCTTCGGAGAGCCTGCTGCAGTGGTACATGCAGTTGAAATGGGTGCCACCATATTTTGAGTTAGTTAAGACGGCTAAATATGTTTCAACATGAGTGGCCATCATATTGACCTAAACCTCTAAGGCTGTAGTGGCACTTTACATCAGTATCAACACTGGCAGAGACACCATGTTAAGGCAGCAACGGTAGACAGTGTTTAGATTAGTCTGAACTACTCTGGAAATTTGTTAACCATGCAAACACAGAATCTACATTGCCTGTGTATTTTGAGGTATCTGCTTCAATAAATCCACTGCAATAGATTCACAGAAGAGTCATCATTTGGTATACGTATATAGTACAATATCCCATTATTTATTGGGTTTTTTTACTCAGATGACATTTGTGTATATAAACTATTTTGACATTTTAACCACATTTGTTTCTTAACTTGTTTAACAGTTTGTGCACTGCCACATGTATATATTCAAGAACAGAAACCAGGAAACTGAATAGCATACTTCTTTCATGGATTAACATAGAGTAATCCAGATCTTCAGTGAAGGGGACATAGATTCGAAAAGTTAAAATATAGAGTAGTTTCTCCTAAAATTATTGCTCCAATTTAAATGTAGGGAAATAAATGTAAAAATTTTAACAGTCTCAAAATTTATGATATGTTTGAAGATCTGTCATCCTATAAAATAAATAAAAAGGAAATTTTCTCAGCAGAAAAACCAGAATTTAAATATACCAGTTTTCTACTTCAGAAACATTTTGTCTGTCATGTTTTTATGGAACCAGTTATATTTGCTTGTTGTATTGTTAGTTATTTGTTAACGAATATTTACATATTCACCATTCCACTCCTGTCTGAAAGCTGTCACTAAAAAAACCTACTACGGAAAACAGCATTTTGGTCACTTTATTTCCTATTTGGATTTAAAAGCTTTTAAGCCTTTACTAAACTGCATGGCCTTTGCTTCAATTATGCTAGTCCCTAAATATGTTACATTTGTTTAATATAAAATGAAATCAAAAGAATGTAAAACATTTTCATTGAGGAATATGGTGCTTAAAACTAAGAGTTCCGTGCAGCTTGCATTTTGAGATGCTACCTAAGCAAATAACACAACTGGCCTGAAATTGGAATACAAAGTTCCCTGCAAATAGGAAAGTTAGTTTGCATTTTCATCAGACCTAATCCGGACAAACAGGTGCTAAACTGATGACAACAAGCCTAATCTACACAGAAGTTCAGTATAAACCACAGCATTAAAGTGCATGGACTCTTTTTCTAGTCATACCTAAGAGCAGTGGGAGAGGTGGATGAGTGTCAGATCTTTCCCATGTCAGACATGCCAAGCTGTGCCCAACACAAAACCTTGTGGAGCTGGGATGGGCAGACCTGCCATCTCTTCTCCTGAAGTAGCTCACTATACTGTCAAAAATAGAAGACTTCTAAGACTAAAAAGAATCAAGCTGTAAGGAAGCAGGGAGACTTCAAGTCTAATCCCTGGTCCCAAAACAATTTTTGCTGTGTTTTTTTGCCTTCTTCTCAATGGCTGAGTAATATAAACATGCAGATAGTTCAGGAAACAGGAACCAGAAGTTTTTAAGAGCTAGTTTTTCTCTATTCAACTACTTATTCAAAGTGATGTGCACTTCTTTTTTGCACCCACAGCATGATTTTTCTGTGGTATTCTGTTAGGCAAGAAGGTGAGTCTACTGATGCATTATGGATTTGTTAAAACATGAATTAGAAATTGTGCTTCTTTCAGTGACCTCAAAGGAAAACCTGGATTTTATTAAAGACATGCAGCCAAATTGTTACTAGCTTTTCATCTTTATTCCCCAAAGCATAGCAGCAAAGAAAAACTCCACTGTTTAAGGGGAAATCATACAATATGGGTTTGCACAAGCAACATAGTAGTCCTTTTCCCAAACTTTTCAGAGGCTATTGTGGCAGCCTTTCCCCATAAAAGAAGTATTTGGTCTTTCTCCACATTATTTGCATCTTCTTTATATTTCTGCAGGAAACATCCTTTCTTCTTTTTAAAAAACCCTGAAATTAGCTGAACCCAGAGTTCAAAGTAAAGCCTCTCATCCTTATTTCCCCCTCCTTTTTTTGCCTATAAGCTTCCTTCTTCAAGAAAACTTGCTATATTTGGACAGGTATTTTCAATACTTAAGCTGGAAATATTTGGATGTTGCTGTGTCTTAATAGAAGAGAACTTTCATTTTAGGCTGTTACTGGAAAATCATACATTTTTAAAAGTACAACATGCAATGGATGCATATTTAATATTCGGTTTCAAAATCTGAAAGCTCTCAAATGTATTACATTACGTTGTCTTAAAGCCACTGAATCCTTTTCATTACTTTCTGGTTTCAAATATATACTTCAGTTTAGTGTCTGTCACTTTACTATATGTTAAAAAGTAAAAAAGAATGAGAGTGGTTGCTGATATACTAATAGGCATTGCATAACATTTACTACCTTCATCCCCGGAGCAAGTAAGGTTGGACAGTAGATAGATAGTGTTTAGTGCCTTCAAAACACAAGAGAGCTCTTGAGAAGGGTTTTGCAATTTTCAGTTGTATCAGCTGTGCCACAAACTGTTTTTCTTATTCTACTGAAGAGATGGAAGGGAAAGTTTATTGTGTAGTTAAGGTATTCAACTAGATGCTAGTTTCCACTGTAATAATTAAGAGAAATATGGGTTGCTCACTTTGATTTACTCTACTGCAGAGGCAGCTGACCACATTGTGAGTCGGCATTGATGCTACATCTGAAGGTAGATAGCAAGTCAGGAGTCATGTTACTTTATTTCTGTGTTTACTAATTTAAACACATAACTTTAACAAATATTCTCTTTAATTAACTGACTCAGCCACCATTAAATGGTTCTCCTATAGGAACTTAGGTATCTGTGCTTATCCATATAGCCAATAAAGAGAAACAAATCTCAGTAGGAGGGCAGATCAAGGATCATGAAATCATTTTTCTATTGGTCTCCAATTAACAAGCAGGCAGATTACAGAATCCCCAGACATACGTTTCATGAAATTTAAATTATAAAGTTACATGGCCTGATTGCTCTAAGGGCATAAAGCAGAGCAAAAGAATCATTAAAGAATGCATTTGATCAGATAAGCAGTTAGAACCAGATAGGATGAATCCAGGTATGTCGGGACATTTAGACAAGTTCCTGCAGAATGTGATATGCAAGAAGAGCCTGTCCCACCTGTTGGTCCAGCAGAGGCTGTAATCTAGCTCTCATGTTAAAGATTCCAGAGCTCCTGATGCTGGCCCATACTTAACACTAACAACCTCTGCAAAAATTCAGACTGAAAAGAAGTTGTTTTCTCTATGTCCTTACATTAGTGATACGAGACTGAAGAAGCTGGCAGAATTAGGAAGTTGTGTGATCAGATCAGACAGGTGTCCCACCATGCAGTTGTCCCATCTGCCTCTGCTGAAAATGTGACCTCCAGGAGAAAGGAGCTAAAGAAAAGGACTTCATTCCCATCCACTCTATTGCACTCTCTTTATAATGATAAATTTGAATTAAAGTGGGTATTTTTTTAAAATATCACTTCAATAAGTAATGAATTACTAATTCCACAATTACATTATGCGATCTTAGTAATCCGTTACTTCTGATTTAAAGTAATTACATGAGTCAAAATTCCTTATTAATTTATTCCATTTTCCAAACTTCAAGTAAGTTTTTTGGGTTTCTTTATTTCTTTTTCATTTCCTACAGAGTAATTCTGGAATTGATTATAAATTTGTTCATCATGTAAACAACATCTGTAGTTATAAGTATTTCTAAAATGTTCTAAATTTTTTTTTTTTAGAATTGCCTTGTAATTTTGGATTCCTAACTTGACAAGTCAAAGGAATACTTGAATTTTAAACAGTAAGGATATGGAAAGATTTAATAGCAGATAAAAATGAATACCCACAAAATTATAGATTGTCTTTCAGAAATCTTGTCTTTTTGAAAACAAGCTGTGAAGGGAAAAAAACAACCTGTAAACCTAGTTTACCTTGTGCACATTTCTAACAAGGCCAATATAGACAAGTAGGCAGGAGAGGGAATTGGTGTCCATTCTTCATTAATATCCATCTCCTTTCTTAATTCTACACCTTTACAGCCTCCCAAAGTCTTGTCTCCTGTGCTTTCACTGTTTATCTAAGGAAAATGTTGGTTAAATGTGAAGTTACTAGTCACTTTAGCATATTGCTAACTAGGAATTTAGGAGAGAGGTATTAATTGCTGTATATCTAAGGACGTTTACAAGATTGTTCTTCCTATCCTTCTGTCTATTTGCCTAACACATTGTCTAATATGCTGTCTTAGAAATTCCACAAACTTCCTGTCTTAGATGACAAAATGCTCCACAACTATGGTGAACTGACATGAGAAAATTTCTTTACCAATTTTAGTGGTTTTGAAGGATATGTTTCCTAGTAAATAATTGCTGATGTCATCTCCTGTTCTGTGTACACTTGAATAATAATAAAGATTCATATAATTCTCTCAACAATAGGAGAAACACAGAAATTACTTGAATGCTCCATAACTGTCTCTGCAAAATCTAAACCACAAGACCAAAACAACAATAAACTTAGACCAGAGTCCTATAACTTATATTCTGTATTGAAGTGTGTGTTTAAGGTATTACAGGACCAGGCTCAAGACCTTTGTTACTATATCTAGTGATCATGCAATTAGGTTCAATTTACTCCAAAAGTAATAAGGATCTAGACAAAGCAAAAGAAAATTGTATTTGAAAACATGAAGCAGTGTTTTTCGGTATAGAAAACATGCATGAGTATAGGTCAAAAATAAATGTAATCAAAATATAAACATATTTCACTAGTTCTTTGTATTCATATTCTTTATGTTGCATAAGAGTTTTTTCCATTAATACTTCATCTTAGGTAGATTTAAATCGTAACTGCAAAGAAGCTATTCTTTCTTGAAATGACAGAAAATATTGTAAGAGGATTACTGACAAATCATTCAATATATCTTTTTAATATTATGAATATTCTTGCACCAGAAAAAAGTGTTAGTTTTGTTTGTTTGTGTTTTTCCTTTCCCAGGAATTAAGATCTTACATGTAAACAAAGTAATAATATTTGCCTAACTGGACAGACAGCCTGAGACTTTCCTTACTGTGAAGATTGGCAATTGCCGGATGTTATGGCAAGTTTAGAATGAGAAATTTATTTCTTGAATTAACAATATGTAAGTTAGTTACTTTAGTTGCATTCAAAGTTTTAAGCATGGGTCAATCTTTCTTGTTATATTCAAAGTCTTAAACCTGGGTCATTCTTTCTCATAAATATATAGATTTTGTCCACAGAAGCATTGCAAGCTCCAGGAATTTCTTCTCCACTAAACTACTAAACTACCATTCATAAAGTCATGACCTTCTATAATCAGTCCTCAATCATAATATATTATGGACACAAGTGTTATCATTATGGTTAAACATGAGATTATACTTTACCAAAAAGTTCTAAAAAGAATAAAGGATTGGGGGGGGAGGGGCGGTGAGAGAAGACTGAAACTTCTGCCATTAACACATATTGTAACTTGTTTCTGCAGTCATATTATAACCTTTTTATGAAGATTTTTCCAGAGAAAACATAAGAGGGAGATTAGGACACAAAACTAATTTTCAGAGGTATATTGGGTAAATGGACTATGCTCCCCTCATATCTCTGTACTCACTAGAAAGAGAGATTCAGCCAAGCTAAGATCACCCTCCTTAAATGTTTGCTCAGAGGTCTACAGAGGCACCAAGTGAACCCAGCTCATCCATGTTTTAGGAATCTTGTTTAGACTACTACAATTAAATTATATTAATACAGGGTATAAATCCAGTTATAGAAAATAATTTCCAGAAGTCCAACCTTGAACAGTAGTGAAGGGTTCTGAATTTTCAGATTTATGAACACTAGAAAATGGGATGTATTGAAAATTAAACTACTCTTTTAAAAACTGGACAAAGACAAAATTTTTATTTGAGATACTAGATATTATACACTGTAGACAATTGATAAAATATACTGTATCTTCTACCACTCACATAAGTAGACTTTCACTGTCAACTTGCCATTTTATTATTCATGCCTTCATTCACCTCTAAATGCAAAATCTATTAATTTGGCACAACCTAAGAACTTCACTTTTGCACTGAAGTTACACTTCATAACTAATTGGGCACATTTTCAGCATGCTTATATTGACTGTGTCATTTAACATCATCAGTAATTTAACATCATGAAACTTGGCTCTATTTTTAATTTTGTTCCCAAGAAAGCTTTTGGTAACAGAGTTTTCTAAAAGTTCTTAGGAGCCAAGGCTGAATGTTTTGTATTATGCAGGTCCAGTCACATAAATCAGTGCTTATCCACTCTGCAACTTTGGTAGCTTTTCCTTAGGATAAAACAAAATCCTCAATTTGTGGTAAAATTCACTATGGACAGTGTCGCATACTTTCTGGTAGCAGAAGCACACCTCTAGAACAAGAACACTTCAAACTGTCGACAATATTTGGAAAATGTGATGAATTACGTAGTGCAGAAGAAAAGCCTGTGATCCAGTAAAACCAGCTTCCTACTAAGACTGGGCCTTGCATTTGCTTATCTTATTAATTGAATTCATCCACAGCATACTAGGTTAGCAAAAGAACAGCTTATGTGAAACTGGGTTCAAATACTTTCTTAGGACACAAGTGGGGATGACTTTAATGGCTTAGTCCTAGTTTTCTACTTAGGCATGTTACTATGTATTTGCATATCGAATCTCTTATAATTATG
>VZRN01001249.1:106892-129113 GCA_013397935.1 Dasyornis broadbenti
CTTACATTTATGTTAGAGCATCTTGGTATACTCCTGGGCTTAGATGTGATCCTTAACTAACTCTGTATTAAAACAATGCTCAGAATAGAACAGCTCCTTTTTTCTCAACCACTGTACCTCACTCTTTAAGGAAACCTGCCCGGGCAATGGTATGATCAGACGGATGAGAGGACCAGGAATGCCGAGACTGTCATGGTACTTACCTGCACATGGCTGGACATAGAGGGCATGAAGCTTCTAGGAGGGCCAGGCTACAGGAATGACAGAAAGTTTCTGTGCAAATCACCGTCTCACACTTACCTAGCTTTCCCATGAAAAGAAATAGTCTTGTAGAGCCCCTTTTGCTGTCTAAGCTCTGCACCATTCCCAGTAGGCAGTATTCCTCTGCTGACATGATGGAGGTGATAAATTTACACCCCTTAGACTTGCCCCTTAACCATTTACTCATTTCTGAGCTCAGTCTCTAAGCAGCCTACACACTCCAAGCTATGATTCAGCAAAGATTATTGGAGAAAGGGAGAAAGTGCTGATAACTACCATTTCATTCTGCATAATATGGCTTGGTCCAAAATTACTAAATGAGTTTACACATTCCTTTGTCTTTTCTGTAGAGATGCCAAGGTAGATGGGAAGACAAATAATACTGATTGAAACTGATGAAAAATGCTAGAAGGATGTTTGTTCTCCTTCTTGTAAGTCATGGTTTACCTACCTAAATTGCATTTACTGAAACTTCATTGTTATGAGGACTACAATTTCCTCACATTTTTTCAAAAGCAAAGAAAAAGGAGAATGCTGTCAATGATTATCTTTCAAAAGTCTAAATAAAAATGATAAAGTAATGAAAACTACAGTTTTATTCCTGTTGAGTTTCACTGTGTATCCATATCAGTTGTTATCGTCTCTTTTTAAAAGACAGAATACCTGAAATATGATTTTTTTTTCCCCAAGATTTTCAATAATGTAAGTATTGAGGTATGTGGTGTCTAGGTATTCTGTTTCAAATTACTCTCATTTAAACATATAGACATGTATGTTTATATAAATATATAAACCACTCAAATATATAAACCACTCATATTTGTAAACCTTCTAAAACCTTGCAGATCAGCCTGTTTTTGTCAGTACATCTGTTTGACATATATTATATTCTTTGTCAGTACATCAGGAAATCATAACTTGTCAGTTATGAAACTTTCTTTTCTAATGTCACGTAATTAAAGAAGCAACCAGATATAAATTATGTGTAGCTTAATAATGCATGATAATGTTTTAAAGATCTTTAAAAATAGTAAATTGATTTTACAGTATTAGTGTAATCTATTATATAACATGTATAACAGATTACTCTTGCAAGAATAAGCAGGTATTATTTTGATTTTATTTTAATTAGATATATATTGTCTCTTCCATTATATATTATGCATATTAATACCATAAGAGGCTTTTACACATAATATTTGAAGGTTTATTGCACTCAGAAGTTTTAAATGTCATTGATATGAAACTACTATTTTAAACAGCAGTCAAAAAGACATACTACTTTTGATGTTAAGTTTTCTTGGGTTTAACAATGGTAAAATGTTATTGAAGGAAATGCGAAATTTAAAATAATGTTCTCATTTGGAAAACATGAATATATATATTTTTCTTTAAAATCTACATATGATTTTGTATTATAACATTCTTCTATTTGGCCAGCAATGTATTTAAGACCAATATATTCTGCTCTTATTTGTTTCTTCCTCATGTAAGCTTTAATTATGTCTGTTGAACTAAAGGTTTCTCCACTCAGAATTTTTTTATTGTTATAGGTTTTGAAAGTGGATTTAGTTTTCTAGAAGTTCATTTCTGCATAATTATTAATTATTGTGAGCTAGCACTAGTAGTGGTTCTGGCATCTAGGTAAGGAAGGGACTATTGGAAAAAATCAGGGCTTGGCCCATTTAGAGTATGCTGCAACAATTCTTCTTGTGATGTCTTTTGTGATGTAAACTGAGGAACTGCACCCAAAAGAAATTGTACAGAAACCATCAAACCATTTTATCATTTTACCTAGGCCTCAAGTATCTATCAAATGTTAACAGATTTTCAACACCATTGACTTATATTTGATTGCATTTGGAGAAATAAATGTGAAAGTCTGACATTCAACTCCCATGTTTTAGGTTTTTCAGTGTTTCAGCATACCCTGGTTTTTTTTATGTATTGGATAAACCAAAATAACTCCATCCCTTTAGCATTCTTTCTACTCTAAATGCAATGAGCCATGACCAAAGAGCTAATCTTAAAGAAATATATAGCAAAAATAAAACAAAAAGTGGAAAGAATATAACATTTAAACTGAAGCATAGTAAGTCATAATGGTTCCATTTTTATAAAATAAATCTGATTTCAATTAAAACAACCTCTGGAGGTAGACTAGTGTATATTATAATAAACGGGTAAATGTAAGGCGTGGGAAAAGTTCAGACATTCCTTCTAGCATATTGAATCAATTAATAGCATGTACAAGGAAACCCTGATTATTTGAAGGAGTGGAGAAAAATGACTTGATTCTTTACAAGTAGTACAGACTATTATTAGTATTCCAGATAGAGTGTGTTCTAGGGAGTCCATCATATGCTTTGATCTCTCTACATCCACAGCTGGAAACTTTGTGCCAGTCTCTGGAAGCAGCACGAACTGACAACAGTCACCTCCATCAGGAAAGTGAGTTAGTGGTTACAAATGTTAATCAGTGGATCAAAGAACAAAAGTGAGTAAAATTGGGTCTTTTTTTTTTTTTTTTTTTTTAATCTGATTTCATTTCCTATGGCCCCAAACAATTAAAGCATTCATAAGAACTCTCTTCTCAACTTACTGCCCTATCTTTTATCTGAAGCTCTACAACAGGTTTTTATAAACATACTATCGAGGGGTTTTTACTGTCACGTTTATGTCCTTATAAATTAGAACAAATAATCAAATAATAAATAATTTATCTGTAAAAGCATAGTACAGTTTTCAGACCCATTAATAAAGTAACTGAACTCTGCAGATAAGAAAAATTTAATGTATATGTTCTTATGCTTTGTGACTGTTTCACTAGATTTTTCAGAGCTCTGATAATAATGGTTTTAAATTTAAAATGTATTTTTGTCTATAGTATTCATGAAGATATTCTTAATGATGAAAACTAATTTACATTCTTAAAAGTCAATAATTAAATGAACAAGTCAAGCTGGTGAGAAGTATCTAACCTCTACATTATTTCTCATAAGATAAGCATATGCTTATAATTCTGTACATACATATAGCCATAAAACTAAGCCTCACCTTCCTTTGATTATTTGAATAATTTAAATAATTTTTGCCATCTCTATTATGAAACCATAAGCAGCATCAATAATAAGGGGTTCTGACTGGTAAAAATGGGTTGCTTATTTAGAGCCTAGATTTTTTGTGTATTTCTACAATAACTGTCCAACATCAAGAAATGAACTAGATAATTGAATGATCCTGAGTAAATATCATAATGACATGCAGTATGAGAATGAAAGTGTGGATCCACAAGAAGAAATAAATTCTGTAGAAAAATTGCACAGGGTTGTGGGAAATTATTGCAAATTTGTTATGTGTCTTTGCAAACACCTCATCCAAACATATAGAAAGGTGTTAGTAGAAAAAAATGAACAGTTTAATGAGTTAAATTGTAGTACAAAATAATTCTTGATGTGTGGGACTGTTTTCTTTTAATAACAAATGCTTCTATGAGCCAGTTGGCTCTCTTTATAGGTCCTTTTATGTAGTCTGAAAAGCCTATAACTTAGGTCTCTAACAAATCTGATCAATTTAAAGCTTTTTAAAGATAAAATGACTAATTAAAAAATTCCATTGTCTGTATTGATTAATTTCCCATTGACTAAAAAGAAAGCCCAAGACTACTTTTGGAGATGTAGATACCTACCTTATGATCAACCTCATTTAAAAAGCTCACCGGCAAGGTCAGGACATCTCATGTGCTGGATATCACAACTCTAGCCCTGTAGGTTCCTTAATGCATTGGTTATTTTCTGGTTTAAATACAAAGAGTCTACAATAGAATTATATTGGTCTCTTTGACAAGGCAAAATTCCTTATTTAGTTTTGTTCCTTACTTCGACTAAAATTTTTAGATTTTTGTCATATTATAAAAATGCCATGACAACATTTTCTGATTCTATCTTATTAAACACACTTGAAAAAAATTCTCAAGTTGCATAAGAGCTAATATTAAAGAAATGAATGTAGCTCTCAATTAATACAGGCACCATGTTGCATATTTTGGGGTTGGTTTTTTCCCCACAAGTTTCTAAATATTTTCAAAATAGTCTGTGTTTTGCCTGGGAAACACAGGGTTTTGAATCAGGGACTTTCTTTTATAACAATTTACATATATTTATAGTTCACATTGTATGAGCAATTTTAAATAAAAGGCATTTTTAATAGAGCAGAAAAGGAAACTCACAGGACTCTTTTGATTGCTTTGGAGTTTTTATAGGGATGTTTCAATTTCAGAAAAGTAACAAACTATATGCAGTTATTCTGATTTTTTCACATTTTAATTTAAAAGAAATCTTGTAATTCTTAGGGGGTTTTTTGGTTAGTAGAAACTGACTCACAGAAATAATATTCAAATTTAGGCTTTTGGGAATGACAAAGCAAATCAAACTAAGGCTATGAGATATAAGATATCAGTAGAAATCAATAATGGGTAAATTAATATAATTTAAAAAAATATTAATAGCCTTTCCAGATTGGTTAATTAGCTAATTACATTTGTACAAAATATGCTTTATAAGATATAAATTTACAGAATCAATTTTTTTCTTCTGATTCCAATTTCCCTGATGCTACCATAGGGATATATTTAAATATACAATTTTGTTACTGGTAAAGGTGAACAGAATGTTTTGCAGAGCAATCTGCCATCTCAAAAGTCTTTTTTTTTTTTTTTTTTGATCTGCACTGTATGGTGCCCAAGTATGGGACCCATGACGAAAAGAGAACATTCACAGTTTACTTTTTCTGTAGTCAAGAAGGTGAAATAAAGATCCCTTTTGATATTAATTTCATTTTAGAATCACCTCATTGCTGGTTATCCTTCCTTACACCTTGTTAAAGTTTGATTTGACACTTCCAATAACCTAGATCAAAGATGTCATAATACATAATTGAAGGCCATATGGGACAGACTTGGTAAAAATTCATTTTGCAGCAAAAGGAATGCTTGCACTTATCTAACTGATACTTAACTGTAACAGTGCTCTTTTAATTCAGACAAAAATTTTGAGCAGGTTGCTTCAATAAAGTTGAATAGTTGAGGCTGTGCAGGGGTGCACCAAAAATTCCAATGAGTTCAGTTACTTTGCAACGTGTTACTTCTTTTCCAAAAGCATGGAGATGCAATAACAAATAAGTGACGAGGTCTTGAAATATAGATAACGTGATTTATTTCAACACAATGCTACACCATAGAGATGATAATACGGGATGATCTGCTGTAAATTTTTCATATATTGTTTACATTAAATGATATTATAGATCAGATTTTGGAGTCAGTGTTTGCTTAGTGAGGGCTTGATGGAATATTGCTATTCTACTTACTTATTCATTTATTATCTATTCAGTTTTCCAGTTTTTGTTTTATTTATTGCTGTTCCTTTTATGTACATTTCTTTGTTGTGGGCTGCTTTTGTTCTTTTTACTATTCTTTGAGTCTATGATCTGTGGAGGTAATTTTGAACGAAATTAAGAGTGCTAAATCAACATTACCAATAAGCCTGTATTTGCCTGGAATGTTAACTGTGTCTTAAGATTTGTATTTCACATATAGTGTAGGCTTTTTATTGAAGAAGGTTATTTGAATGTCCTCTAAGAATTGCTGAATTGTTTATTGATCTAATAATTATATATATTTCTTGGAACTTCTGGTGTTTGTCCTTTTTTTGTTCCTTTATCTTAAAAAATTTAATAAACAAAACTTGAAAGAAAAAGGAATTAAAAAAGAAAAAAGATCCCTTAGAATAGATCCCTGAGGCTTTTCTATTTGAAAATCTTCTCTATCAGAGTTATTGTTTGTGGAAATCTTCTGTGTACAATTTCTCAACTAACCTGCAAAAGTCTCTATGGAGTTATCTGTAAGCCCACTATCTCTGAGCTGTTAAGGAATATTTTATGATCGATAAAAATTTCTCTGGTAAATATGTTTCTCATTGAATTAGAGATAATATTGGTGTTGTGAGGAAGACAGCGGTACTGGTGGAATGAAGCTAGCTTATCCTGCAGTCAGACTTGTTTTCTGTTACAGGTATTTGAAATCCTTGAACATAATATATGCAAATAATCTTTGTTGAACTAAATGTTTTTATACAGTTTTCCTTTTATTTCTTTATGCTGACTATTGTAGGATATATTTAAACTGAAAGGAGCAGTAATTGTAAAATGTAAGTAAATGTCTTAATTATCGTTGAGACAGATCAATTCAAGGTGCTTCAGTCTTAGGTGTTTTGGTCTAGGTGTGTTCTTTTCAAACACAAAGTCAGGTGAAGTGGAGTAGTTTTAAATTGGGGGGTTTTTTTCCCTTTTTCAATAGAACCTAATCTTTCAACTTTTTTCCCCCCTTTTTTTTATTTGTACATTCACTACACTGCTCCTTAATTCCCTTTTATTTTTTTCCTGAGGTATAGCTATTTCAAAATACATCTGTGTGCACAAACAATATATATGCCTCTTCCTCATCATTCTTTACCACTGAATAGTTTGAAGTATACTCTACAGTGTGTATTTATTTTCCCTTATTACTTAGATTTTTAAACATCTTCACCTTACTGTTGACTTTGGTTTTGTCATCAGATATCTTGAAGATTTTTCATGAAGTTAGCTTTCAACCTGTGGCCTAATTTTGCATGGATTTTGAGTTTTTGAAAATACATGAGTATATGTGGGTAGATGTCAGGAGGCTCTCAAGTAGTCACTTCGGAAGGGTTCAAAATTTCTTTTTCTTCAGGAATTTTTAAGGCAAACTTCATTCAATAAACAAATTCTTGGGAACTGCATGTGCTAAACTTCTGTTTTGTTTCAAGACTGTATATAGATACACCACACTTCTTTTGCTTTTGATAGGTTTAGTTCAGAAAACATTAACCACAGGCTTCTAATTGAGGTCACCATTTTTTATTGGTTCTTGGTGATGATCAGGATCCATTGTAAAGTATGACTATTTGTTTCAGCATCCTTTATTAATAGCTGTTGGCTTTGCTGCAGAAATTAGTGAGTGGATAGCTCCATTAGTTTCTTTATGGTGCAATGGAGATTGTAGTGAATTCTGTCAATTCAATTGAATTCTGTCCTAAAGCTTTTATATTGTAGTTAACTGCATTTTACCTTGTCTCTTCCTCATGTTTTAATGCGCACAAGAGTCTACAAGAAGAGAGGTTTAGGATGGTGTTAAATGTCTTCAGTATGATATAACACCTATCTGTCATTTAGGTTAATGGTGAAGGTAAAATGAAATGTTCAAGTTATTTTTTCTAAAATTGAGAAAAGACAGAAAGTTAGGGGAAAAAAACTAAATATTATGTACATTGAAATATAGGCTAAAGGTTTTTTGTAGAGTTTTAAGTAGCTTTCCATATGTTTTAGGTAGTCAGATAATCTCAGTCCTCCTGGAATGTTCTTTGTTACATATTTCCTTGGCTATGTAGTTCTAACCACTAGTTACAGGATCACTCTCCTGACACTACATGATTTATAGAACTACTTTATGATCATTACAATATTTTCTGGACTGCAGGTCCTAACCACACCGAATCCTCTGTGTTTCTAAAAATCTGTAGCAAAGACAAAATAAGAAATCTGATTTCCCTGTTGTTTCACATAGGCTGATTTTTAAACTATTGCAAAATCTGTATTCCAACATTGAAAAGGAACAGTCCCATTAGTTGTCAAATAGGCTTTCTGCAAAAGAACATAAAGTATTTTCTAAGTAGTAGAAATTATTTTATATCATGCATGTTCTGATGAAATTAATACAACAGTTAACAAGATCTTTCCAACATTTAAACTGTTGGAAATGTTGTTTCTAATACTGATATTGTCAGATGTATTACTCTAACAATAAATTATTCTACTCTAACATATATGATTCTAACATTAAATATCCTATCAAGAAAAACATATCCTATATCTTAAGTCCAGAAGTGTCCCTGTTCTTATTCTTATATGCTTAAGCATTGTCTGCTTACTTATCTACATCATTTGAGACTTCAAGGGATTACTCCATAACTAGAAAACCACACTGAAATTACCACAAAGGCAGGTAAAAAGTTTTGTGTGAACAACAGATCATCTTTCTTAATACCTCATGTCTTTACTTTTGATTTTGGAATATTACAGGCTGTCTTATTTGTCAAAGCATTTTATTTTGTTATCTACTATTCATACCTCTGTGTTTAAGATTCTGATTGTGCCCATATTTATGGTAGATCTGTTTGGGTTTTTGTTTGTTTGTAGTTTACTACAACCATATGCACCACTCTTGAACTTTAGCACTAGGATAGTTGGCTGTCATAGAATTATGGAAGGTATTTGGTTGGAAGGAAACTTTAAAAATCATGTAGTTCTAACCTCTCTGCCATAGGCCGGGACACCTGCCACTGGACCAGGTTCTCAAAGCCCCCTTCAGCTGGGCCTTGAACAGCTGCAGTGATGGGGCATTCACGTCTTCTCTGGACAACCTGATCCAGTGCCTCACCACCCTCAGTGTAAAAAATTCTTCCTCATATCTAATCTAAACCGATTCTTTTTCAGCCATTCCCCTTGGCCTGTTACTACATGTTCTTGTGAAAAGTTCCTCTCCAGCTTTCTTGTAGCCCCTTTTAAAGTACTGATAGGCTGCTAAAAAGTTTCCTGCGGGCTTTCTCTTCTCCAGGCTAAACTTCAGCTATCTCAGCCTGTCTTCATAGGAGAGATGCTCCAGTCCTCTGAGCATCCAGCCCTTCTCTGGACTTTCTCCAACAGCTCCAAGTTCTTCTTATTTTGGGAGCCCCAAAGCTGGGAGAAGTATTCCAGGTGGGATTTCATAGGGGCAGAGTAGAAAGGGAGAATCATCTCCCTCAACATTCTGGTCATGCTTGTTTAGATATAGCCCAGGACATAGTTGGCTTTCTGGGCTACAAGCGTGCATTTTCAGGGCATGTCAAGATTTTCATCCAGAAAGACCCCCAAGTCCTTCTCAGGGATGCACGCAATCCATACCATGCTGTGTTTCTGCACATGGAGTATTTAGATGAAAACAACTCAGGCACAAGGCGTGATTCTTAGAGCTGTCCTGAGTAGGGCAGGAGTTGGACTTTGATGTCCCAGTGGGTGCCTTCCAAATCAGGATATTCTGTGATTCTATTCTCTGCTTCTGTGGAAGCCTGAGGCTTGAGGGAAGGTCCTGGAAATGGAGAACTATTGGAGATACTGAGAGGCACGACTATGAGCAGATACCCAGAATGAAATCTGAAACTTTTGCCCAGCCGCTTCTGGCCAGCATCTAAATCATGGAGTGAAAGGGAGTTAAAAACTGAGGAATCATAAAGATGGAGGCAGAATGAACAAGTCAATATGTGAGATAATCAAGTAGGGTCATGTCTTGTTGATTATTAAACAAGTGCTACTACCCAGATGAACTCTGAGTTGTTGATACCTCACCCGTGAAAAATGGACTTCAGGGATCCAGCAAACTTATTTTCCAATGGTTTCCTAAAGTACCAGTAGTGTTTTCACATAGAAAGAAAAATATAAACACTTTCAGAATTTACTTAAGAGACTCACTGCTTCATTTTGGTTTTCTGAATTGCATTGGGCAGGCTCTGAAGAACCTTCAAGTATTTTTTTGAAATTCTCAGTGACAAATTAATAGAAACAGCATTAGTACTATTTTCTAAAAAAACACCACAAACATGGCAAAAAGGCTTTTGTTGACTTCAGTGCAGAATACTGTGATAGCCTTGTCCAAATCCTGCAATTTGATATTAATGATATTTCTTTGAAATCAGATTTTTGGGGATGGCTGCCTTTGGTCATAGGAAAATAAGTTTGCCATTTTAATTTCTTTTTTTTCACATTACTATAATTAAGTAATTTGAATATGAAGAGAAATAGGTTTTCATTCAGTCCACTGCCAAGGAAACAGAGGAGTGTAGAAGTCCACATAGTGCACACTGGAAAAAAAAAGCTTGAGAACAAATGTGTTGCTTCTTGGTTTCTGACAGAAACTATTTATTACATTTGTAGGATTTTGCCTAGGAAATAAGCTCAAGAGAGATTCTTTCAAATGTGTCAACAGTACCATTTTCTAGGACTTTAGGAAAAACCCTTGAGAAGTCCATGAATAACAGAATTACAAATTTCACTGATTGGTTTATTAACATAAAAGTCTAGGATTTAAATATTCTCATAAGTAGGATAAAACCCAACTTAGTTTGTTATGGATATGTGCTTCATAATTAATCCTACGGTGGTTAATGAGATGTGAGACCTGAGTGTAGCTTGTCCATGTTTGGACGTTAACAGCTTCTGTCTTATACTTTAATAACATCTCTTTTCTAACTCATTTTGATTAGAATTACAGGTTTTTAACATCCTTGAGATGCATTCTTCCTGTCATTGAAGACAGAAGCATTACTGTCCTGAGCTCATTGAGGAGGACAATGAGAGCAATACTTCCTGTCAGATTTATTTGAATTGAGCAGTATTTTTAAATACCTTTGTGGGTGCACAGACAGAAAGAGAGACATAACACTGATTGTATAGGTCTGATTTTCTTCAGAAACCAGGAAATAATCAGTAATCATGCATGCTCTTCCTCAAATCCAAGTTCCACCTCTCACCAGGATAAAATTAGTTGAAAGAGAATAAAAAGAACAAAAACAAGCACTAGAAAACACAACTTTGAAACAGGAGAGGCTGGTTGCTCAGGCTTTGATAAAATAAAGCCTTCTTTGAAGATGTAAATGTATACAGCTACAAGGGAAAGACCATGATCAGTTCTCAGGTTCTGACTGAAAGTGCTGGCTAGGATGAACTTGTACTGTGCTTCACTCAGCTAATTTTATATTGGAGACCCAGCTGAGCAGTGGAAATAAAAAACTATCACACTTCCTTGTTCTGTAAACTTGGCACCATATTTCCTCAGAGCTGTTCCCAGCAGTATCTGCCCTGAGAGTCTCTGCAGTTGTTTGGATGGTGTTACCTCCGACAACCAATGTTAGCTGACATAAATGAAGAAAACATCTCTCTTTGAAATATGATCTACCCGAAATAATTTTAAACACCAAAGTAGCTCTTATGTGGTAGAGTTCAGTGTCTCCAAAAAACATTAATTGCTAAATATTGACAAAGCATTTGATGAATATTCTGCTACATATTGTTTTTAGCTGATCAGCTAATACATTTCATACAATAGTTGAAGGAAATCTCTTTCTTTAAAATCATATAAGCTATGAAATGATAATGATACCAAAGAGAAGACAAAACATCCCAGAAAACATTTATTTAAAACAAAAAATCAGTTTGGAGTAACTCGAAGAAGATTAATTAACCCTATTGCAATTACATATCAAGTGTTACCTAAAAACATAGTACCATAAAACATTAAATATAGTTTAAACACTTTCTCATTAACTTATTAGGATTTGCAGAGTAGCATAAAATAATAAGAACAGAATTAAGCAATTAGTCCTGATATGGAGCCACGAAATTTTACTTTGCAAGCAGCAAAAGTAAAAGTATTTGGTTCATAACTTGATCCAGCTACAGCCAAAGTAATAGTGGGAAAATCCAGTGGAAAACTGCAGATCACACTAAAAATAAATACAAAAAGAAAAAAAAGGTAAAAAAGCAAAAATAAAATAATCCTAAATTCATCTAGTTCGAAATAAGATTCAGAAGAGGAAATTTGGCTCACTATGAGTGAGGTTAATGTAAATATATATTTAAGATAACAGATAGCTTAAGACAAGATATAAAACTAAGAATTGGAACTGTTGTCTTTATTATCACAGATTATTAAGAACCTGATTCATGATCTAACTTGTTATTGTGCTGATACTGTACAGAAAAATAACAAAGGATAGTCCAAAAAACTATTTTAAAAGATAAGGAATAATAATCTGCCAGGAAAATGAAGTATGTTGACTTCTTGCTAGCAAATATAGAATTCAATTAGGAATTCATATAGAAGGATTTCTGTCTTAAAGGATAAAGAGATTACAGAAAACCTGAAGGATTTCTTTTGCATGGGTATTCACAGAGGGTAGTGGAGACATACTTTCGTACATGTAGTAAAGGTATCAGATGATGGAGTAAGTCAAGGAATTAAACTTAAATAAATCACAGCAACCAGATGACATTCACCTAAGATTAATATATATTAAGTAACTAATTACTAAAGTAGGTATGTTGCTGCATAAAATAATGTAATTTATGTATAGCATAAACCTGTATGTTTGTCAATTTATATCTTTCTTGCCAAATAGGTTGCCAAAGGTAATCCCAAGAAGCCTAGAGCAGTGAAATTCTTTTCAGTATAAATCCTTGTCCCATTGCTGTTAGCTACTTTTCAAGAGAAAGATGTGGCTTCTTGCTTTTAGGTTTTGCTTGTGTTGCTTTTTCATTAGTCCTTTATTATTTGATGAAAAATATCTGTTTATCTCTGGCAATTCTTATGTACAATTGTCATGTTTTAGGGATAGCATTCTCCAAGCTAATACTCCTGCTAAAACCACATCCTCCATCCCCACCCTCTCCAACAGGAGGCACAAAAGGCAAAGATCACAAGTTGAGTTAAGAACAATTTACTGGAAACAGCAATGAGATAAGAAAGTGAACAGCAACATTAATTTACTAAAGGTATAAGTAAATAAAGGATTTCTATGGAAGGTTCCCAGCACTAAACAATACCAGACCATTCCCTCTGCCATGTTTCCTCGGCTAGCAGGAAACCATTCTCCCCAGAAGTGAGTCCCTTCCCCCTGCCGTGGCAATTACATGAGCTGGTACAGTGTAATCTCCCTTCCAGTCACTGCAAAAATGAACCCTGCACGCTGGAACCAGGACAACAAAGTTGGCTACATTGTTTAATCCAGAGTCATTTCACTATGTTACCAAAACCAGCTGTGTTTTACACTTCTGTGCTGGTGGTTCCTATTCCATGACTGCTTGAAAACAGTTAATTTATATAGACAAATCTTTCAACAATCTTGAAAATTGATGAGATTCAAGCACTGACTATATCAGAAAGTTCATTCAATCTCCTGCTGTGCTGTTTCACTCTGATCCACATAGCACATCCACATCTGTCTTTTCAGAACTGTCCACTTGACATAACAGCTTTTCTAAGAAAATTAAAATTTCCCTAGGAGCATGAAAAGGTATTTGCTGTATTCTCTGATGTTGTATATTCAATGATTGTTTTTATAATATTATGTCAGATACATGATAATTTCCTGAAAAAGCAGATTCTATCATTAGTCAGCCAGACTTGATCTTGAGACCTTAAAGCAAAATAAAATCAATCTAAATGCTTGGCAATTCCAATACTGCAGCATATTTAAAGGGGAAAACAGAGGTTTTGAGATCCATACAAGTAATAATACATACATACATAATATACATACAGATTTAATACAGGCACTGGCGAAGCGGCACTGCAAATACTGTGTCCAGTTCAGGGCCCCCCACTTCAAGAAAGGTGCTCCAACATGACCAGAGAAGAGCAACAAAGTTTGTCAACAGTCTAGAGAGTAAGTCCTATGAAAAGTGGCTGAGGGACCTGGGGTTGCTTTCTGTGGAGAAAAGGAGGCTTAGCGAAGACCTTATCACTCTCCACAACTCCCTGAAAAGAGGTTGTAGTGAGCCTACATCTCTGAGGCAACTAGAGACAGAACTAGAAGAAGTGGCCTCAGGCTGTGCCATTGGTGGTTCAGGTTGGACATTAGGAACAATTTTTTCTTTAAAAGGCTTGTCAAGCATTGGAATGAGCTACACAGAGAAGTGGTAGAGTCACCATACCTGGAAGTGTTCAAGAAATGACTGGATGTGGCACTTAGTGTTATGGTTTAGTTGTTATGGTTGTGTTTGGTCAAAGGTTGGGCTTGGAGGTCTTTTCCAACCTTAATTGATTGTATGATTCCATGATTCAGTAATGGTTGTATACCTAAGGCTTTGGGGATTGTGCTTAAATATTTGTGAAACTTTCATCTACTGTGTGCCTCTCATAATAGCCATGACTGACTGTAACATGAGATATCTTTTATTTTGTTTTATTTGAGTGTTGTTAGCATTTGGTTTTTTAAGTATTCCAGTGAGGGACTAAATTTACTTATCTAATAAGATTATCATCTCCCAAGTCATATATCTGAAATATTTTCTACTTTCTCTAATATGTATTGTCTTAAGCTTGAGCTAGAGTGTTTCATTTGAATTTTAAAAAAGCATTACTCAGTGTGTGTTTTAAATTGCTTAAAATTATAATACAGAAATTTTCTGTGTCAAAGACAATGTAACCCCATGCTGTCTGTTACAACAGGCCCTATGACATTAGGTCATGACTCCAGTCATCTGGTAACGGACAGGGATTTCTTCCCTTTCTTCATTGACGATCCAATGTCTTTTTGCTTTACATTTTTACTTTATAGACATGAACACACTACTTTACCTTGAGAAGGTTCAAACGTATAATCTCTCATTTGTCTTTCTAAAAGATAGCACTGCAAATTTATTCCTTCCATTTTGCCTTTTTATTTTTGGCAAGTGGAGGGGGTGTGAAGCATAGTGTGGGTGTAATAGTACTGAATTTAATCATAGAATCATCAAATCATAGAATACTTATCTGTTTATAGAAAATACATGTTGGAGCTTTTAGGTGGTTACGTCAAAGGCATTTTCTTTCAAATCTCCTATAGAAATATAGAGAATAAATTGGTTACTTTGGATTGCCTGTAGCAATAAATATTTTTCTAATGAAAACATGTATTGAGAAAAAGTCCATGGATTTTAACATGGCTTTTCGAGTTTTGTCAAACCATCAGCAGTCAATTTAGTTGCTCCAATCTTTAAACCTAAGGGCCTAATTCTGACAAAGTCTTTTGATATGTTTTCATTACATTCATATGATATTTGCTTTGAGAGAACTGTAGAATATTGTAACAGAAATTCATATTAGAATAACATCCATCCTCAATTTTCTGAGACTCAGAAAATTTGTCAGTCATTTATTCAGTGCACAACTGCATAACTCTGAAAAGATTCATTAGGAAAAATTTTTTGTTTCCATACGGGACACATTATGGTCAGTGTGCAGATGATCTTGAAAAATATAGTTAAAAATTTAGCATATTCAAGTTCTTCAGTACCAGAGTAGCCATAAATCTATTTGCTATTTAGCCATTTAACACAATTATTTACTCTTCAAGCGATATACAGTTACTATAGCAACAGCTACATTTACAGTCCCAGAATAAATGGAAAGCCTGATCTGTCCTGCCAGTAAAGCAAAAAGCTTTTTAAAATGTAGTTTATCTGTTGCCTTTATAATAGAAATTAGTGGCACTCAAATTATGAACCATGATCTGGTTGCAGACTGCCTGCTTTGATCTTGAAGGCAACTGTTACACCCAGCTCATGGTTTGACTGCATGTTCAGTAGCTTCGACAAGTGACAGTAATATACTCTTTTCTTTTCTTTTTTTTTTTTTTTTTAGACTGTGATAAGATGACAGATGCAGACAGAATAAATGAGAGAATCTTTAGCTGACTCTTTTTGTGGTTGGAATGATCAGTAACCTAGGGTGAAAAAGAGATACCTTTCACATAAAATGTTAATTTAGTAGCAATGAAATAAAAACTTAAAAGTAATATTATTTTTTAGAAGTGTTACAATTTTCCTTATAAAAAGATATAAATTAGAAAATTTTCAAAAGAGAGTTATATAACTCTTCTTTGCAGACTTCCTTACTGCTAAAGGAATTTGTGTGTGCAACTTGGTATAATTTGGTTTTGCAGATTAAATTAGACTAAAATAAGATATCTCTGTATTCTGGGACAAGCAATGAGCTTGCAAAATATACCTTACATTGCCTTATGTGCAGAGCCTGTGTTCTCCAAAATAAAAATATTTGCTATAAAAAGGATACCAAGGCAATCCATTTGGATGATGCATTTTTATATTAAAGATGATATTAAATAATTACTATTGTTACTAAGTTACCAAACCTGACAGGTGTCTGCACAAGGAGTTACGTGAGGAACAAAGCTCGACTGGTCTATGCATCAAATAAATTATGTTTTGTACTCTATGTCCACAATGAGCCACTGAAGTTGGCTTGATCAATGCCTGGCTTGCTCTTCCTCTCCCGTTGTGCTGGCTTGATCACACCCTTTGGGACAGGGGCTATAAGGGCTCTCTAGAGCTCTCATCCCCTGGCCTGCAGGTGTTGGTAATGTGGCATATCCAACAAACACCTCAACCCAACCCTTTTACTTGCAATGTCATTAGTAAGAACGGCCATATTCTGGCCTTGGACTGGTGCATATTCTTGATATTTAAAAAAAAATTTAAAATTATTGATATGTTTTCACTGATTTGGAGATTGCAATGCTCTTAAAATAATGTTAATCCTAAAATGTGTTACATCCAGCATTTGTCATTCTTCTTCCATATGAATATATATGATCCTATGAAGAAAACCAGGAAATTTCTATAATATAAATATACTGCCTTAGCTGATATTTTCCTCCTAATTATTGCAAAGACTGAAGAAGAAACTTTTCTTGACAGATACATAAAGCCCTGTCTTGAAGTTTGATTTTCACTGTTTAAAGTGGTGCTTGTTAGAGCTTTTGTTTATGATGTTTTCAATACAAGAAAATTCCTGTGTATTCCTATGTGAGGAAAGCATTTAGATTCATAAAGCTTGAATAAAGCTGGAATATTATCAGATTTAAAAGTTCCTGGTGGTAGTTCCCGTGAAACAGTCTCTTCAGATACGAAGACTAGAAAATAGTCAGTGTTTGCAGATGTACAGGAAATCTTCCATCAGTAGCATGTCATACTTCCTAAATCTTGATTACTGCATAGTAGGTAGATATTTGGCAGCCAGTTGGTCTGAGATTTAAAAAAACCACAAACTAAGGAAAATTATGATGTTAGGATTGAGCAAAAATTATCTCAAAAACTAAAAAATACCTATTTCTCTAATTTGTGAAAAAGTAATATTTTATAACATGTGTGATTTTAACTGAAAAGATGTGTCAAAAGATGCAATGATGGGTTGCATCTTATTTCACAAATATTTTAAAAATTACAATGATTTAGTAAAAAAAATGGTTATTAAGGAAGGCTATGAAATGGCACTTTATGTTCTTCCAGAGCACAGAGCTGAACCAAATGCAAACAGCTGTAAATTAAGAAATGCAGAATTTCAAATTCAGTCTTCTAAATCCAAGTACTGAAATACAGAACACAACCATGCAATCTTAGCTCTGCCTTCATAAGCAGCAGTCCAATCCAGTTGTAACAAGTGCATGTACTTTTTCTGGATAGAACAAATAGGAAATGTTTAGCCCTATATTAGAATAAATTAATTCAATCTCAAGGCCTCTTTGTAGTAATCAATATGTTGTTCTTTCTCTCTTTTGTATTCCTTTGTACAAATTTAGTATTAAAATTTTTGAGTTGTTAACATCATCCTGATCCCCAAATCTGGACTTCATTTTTTTACTGCAGTTACACAGAAAGGGGATCAGTGCCTCCATTTTGTTGCTTTCTCCCCAGAGATTCAAATACATCCCCTCATAGTCTCCCTGTCTTCCTGTTACAAAATCATTTGTGTGTTCCTGAGAAGCTTTGCCATGCTTGATTCACACCCCTGGTCCTCTTCATCCATTCTTAAAATGCTATCTAAAATTTTTGCAGATTGGATTCTTAAGAGTAGAAATGAGACATCTGTTCTTTTCCTCTTTTAGTGAGACAGGTTTGAGCTGCAAACGTGCAGATCTACTGAGTGGACTCTCACATGATTTTTTGCTGCTGCAGATGCTCAGCCTTACACTGCCATGAGTTGGGAGAAGGCAACTCTGCTCTCTGCCCTCTTCCATCTCATGTGAGCGCTTCTTGGCTGTGTTCCCCAGGTACTTGGCTTGTATAGGTGAGCATGAGGAACACTTTGGTTCATTTGCTCTGCAGATGCTTAATTGACTACTGTTAGAGAATAAATCTTGTGAATTAGGGGTTTTGACACTAATGAAGTCATTGTGGCTGTAAGTAAAACAGTAAAAAATAAAAAACCACAACCAAAATCCATTGATGCCAATAACAAATACAATTACATTTTTTGTTCAAATATGTGCAAAAATGTTGATGCTTGTGACCTATAGACCACACTGGGAAAGGTGAAAGAGGAGTGAGAAGAATATATGCTGGGAACCTTTTACTCAGATAACTTACATTTGAATCTATGACGGTAAGTTATACAACAAAGCCAAGGAAGTGAACTAGGCTTTAGAACTTCAGAGCACATATAGAAATATTGACCTTTGAACAGCAGAGTTCTTAACATTAAACGCAAGAAAGCTGGGATTTCTCCACAGCACTGCTCACATTTGAAATTTTCTTTATCTTTGAAGGGAAAATTCTTCAGTCCTTTTTCTATCAAAACTGCCAGTATTAATTATTAATAGGAATTTTGTTCAATGAATAATGACAGAGATGGCGCCCTTTGTTCTCAACAATTATTTATTTTCAGTCTGTGAAACTCTTCAGTTAGATCTTCTTGTAGTTTTGGATCACGTATGCCTTAAATTTCCTCATGTCATTTATCTCTCAACCTTGGTTGTCACACAAAAATTAGAACTTTTACATGCAGTTTTGTCTTCATCTCAGTTTCCTTTTTCTTGGTATTAACTCTCATTAGTCCTTAACTGTCAATTTTAGTTTCTATTATTGCTTTGAGGAAAAATACCATAATTATCTAGAGCATTGAATATGTATTGACTAGGTTAACATTTAGATTCAGTATTACAGATATGAATATAAAAAAAGACCTCTTCAATTCAAAAAGTTTAAATCACTTCTCAAATATTCTGATCTTATGTTTGAACTTTTTAAAAAAGATTCTGGAGAAAGGATTCATAGTTTAACTTATGTTTTTTCATTAGAGATGTAAAATAATCTTACCAGAGTCTACATTTCTCATCAGAAAAAAAAGACTAGCTATTTGTCAACAGAAGTTTGAAGACAGCATTCAATAATAATTAGTATATAGAAATGATTAATCCTTTATGTACACTGAAATTGCTTTGGCAATTCAAGTTATTAACAAGGAGATAAAGGTTCATCCTTGCACAGTCATGTTGATACCTTCCTCTTCTCTTATTGCCTTTGCAGAAAAGTGAAATGTGGGGGCCTTTCCTTATTTCCCCCCCCCCCCCTATGGAAAATGGACTGGAGAAATAAGCATTGTAGTTAAAAAGTCCTTTTTAATTTAGCATAGATAGTATCCTTAAGACAGCAGTTTGGTCTGGTAAAAATTATCCATTCACCACTGGAGAGGTTCTCGTTTATCAGCTAGCACTCACGGAAGCCATTCCCAGGAAGCACTATGGAAGCAGGGATGACTAATTTCTTAAAGGTACTTTCCATATGGCAGACTCTTTCTGGAGATTAAAAGAGTAGAGCATAGCACAAGCACAGATTATTCTGTGACTTTTGGCCTGAGAGTCTGGGAATACCACCCAGAACTATTTAGTTTGCTAAAATTGAGATAGAAATATGAACTGGAATTTGATGGTTCAAAATACTATCTGATCTGAACTGTTCACTGCTGCCACACGAGGTGTCTAACTCCACCCTGGGCACTGTGGTAGGCTGCCTGAATACAACTCTCAGTGTCCAAAAAATGTCTGCCTTCTTCATAATGTACCTTTTCTTATGGATTTGATAATTTAATTATGCAGCATTGACTGTAACATTGCAAGGGTGGAATTGGAAGGATGACAGACCACAGAGTGAGTGGAATTAGAAGAAGTGCCTTTTCAGACATACAACAGTATGCCTGAGGAAGCATCCTGAAAAAAGAGAGGTTGAGTGTAGTGTAAGAAGTCTTTTATCTTTTTAATGTTTATGATTCTCTGAAAATAATATTTAAGGAAATAGCTCTTATGAAAGACATTCTCAGATACAGCAAATAATGATATTGATGAGAACAAATCAGTTTCATGGTGGAAGTGTTTAAAAATAAAAGTTTCTTTGAACTCAGTGAGAACCAGATTTAATGAAATTTAAATTAAAGTGAATGGAATAGATATGTAGGAGTTAATCAACTGGAATGGCTATAATACGGAATAGAGACTCTTCAAAAAACTGCTTGAATGAAATCATCTATCTTGATGTTTATTGTTCTTTGACGGAGGCATGCAAATGTATATTTTGAAAGCCAAATTCTGATCCAATTAAAGTAAATATCAAGGATTTGGATTTTTTCTGTCTTTGAGATTGTCTCTTCTATAGGAAAGTGAATTGTCTGCCTGCAATTCTGTGGAAGTGCATTTTGGCAGCTCAGCAAGGTCCTTTTTTGTTGTTCTAGTGCAGCTGTTAATACATTGCAATGATATAAATTTTGTCTTTCTTAGCATAATTTCATATTTAGCATGAAAACAGTAATAATAAAAGCATCTTTCTAATTTTGTTAGAGTTTTGCAGGTTGCAACAGTATATAGAAAAAAATTCACTTTTATTGTCATCAAATATTCTTTATTTGATTCTTGACCAGCTTGATGTTTGCCTTAAAATCATTAACAATCTATCCACATTATGGAAAGAAAATTAGGGTTAGTCAAGTCTTGCTTTCACTTGAGTGACATATATACAAAACTTGGTTTTGAAATATTTTCCCTTTTTCTCCTGTAATGTTTGTGAATATTAACCCCTCTCCTAGTGCAATCATATTATTGAGGATATCTTCCCTTTAAAGAATTACTTTTATTCCTGGATTGAAGGTTTTCATATTTATTTTAATTCATTGTTACTGCTGGGTTCTCTAATTTGTGTTGGTGAAACAATGATTTTATCTCATCAAGGAACCAAATACACATAAATTATTATTATTTTTATTGTTGTTGTTGTTGTTGCTGTTGTTGATGATGATATTATTGATATTATTATTATTATATTGATATGGAAAAACTCAAAATCCTAGATGACTGTGTTGATGGACCCAGTTTTGAATGACATGAGTACAAGGCTAGAGTACAGGTTTATCCAGAACAGTGTCCTGTCCCTGCTTAGTGGACTGTATCAACTATAGGATGCATTTGTGTTTTACCCAGTATAATTCCTTAACAACTTCTACCAGTTCTTGTGAAACAGAAATATACTAAGTATCTTAGCATTTAAAAGTTCTGGATAAGTTTTCATTTCATGAAAACAAATAATTTGATTTTGAAAGAATTGCCTATTCTATAGGACACCTATCAGTGAGGACAGAACTCTCTCCATATGAAATTCTGGCGGTAGATGCTTGTACCCAAAAGAGGTGGCTGCCACCACAGAGATTCTCTTTGCTTTTGACTTGTTTTTCAGTGCTAGCTGGCTTGGGGTGGACAAGTTCACTGAGGGCAGTGAGACAGAGGCTCTCTAAGGCTTCAGCAGTTCACTATTCAGCACGGCTCCAGCAGTTCCAGTGAGAGATGTTGATAAGATAGTCCAGGGCTTTATTCTTCATTGATTCCTTAACTGTCTAGGCAGTGTCAACAAGATGCACATTTCAATTTAGTGCTTGTCCCAGGGTATTAGTCTCAAGGCACAGACAAGTCAGAAGATGCCACAGAAAAGATACACAATCCCCTTTTTTTCTGTCTCTCTAACCTCATCTGTCGCCTCGTCCACTGGCCACTAAACTTGGCCCGGCTGACCAGGGCAGGAAGACGTTCTGTGGTTTGGATCACCGGCGTAGAGACTCTAGGCAGCAGTCGGACGCTCTAGACTTCCCGGGGCGAGCTGTCGCTAGGCAACTAGAGTCTCTAATCACTGTCCCTTGCAACTCTTCTAAGGGTGCAACAGTAGCCGCTGAAAATATGTGGCGACGGGAGCGAGAAGGAGAGAGGGACCTCCTGTGAAGGTTTAATTCCAGAGCCTTTATTATCCAGTCCTCGG
>VZRN01001249.1:129484-154632 GCA_013397935.1 Dasyornis broadbenti
AAACTAAAGTCCGGTGGAGCAGACCCCTCGCGAGGGGCGGGCTGGGCTACGGCCATCTCAGAGTCCAGAGTCACGGAGGTTGCCGCGTCCCGCGCGGCAACCTGGGCCACCGCAACACTCATCTAGTACATAAGATCTTAAAAGTTGCTCTGCATAGCACCATCACCGCAACTTCAACTTTTTTGTTTGGAGAGGAAAGAGGTAGCACAAAAGCCTAGGGGGCTGCAATAATGTATACTCACATGCAGGGATGAAATTAGGGAGTTACACAGGGACAAGCAGGTAGTCTCCAAAACAGCTGTGTGGAATAGTTCACAGCTCAAGGTCTCAGTGAACTTGCTCTCAATAGCACAATAGCTTTTACGAGTAGACTGACAGCAGATGTATTCTGTAGACTTGATACCTATCTTCACCTCACACCAGAAGTCCCTCCCTCCAACTCCTTTCCTCATCTCATAATAAAATCATGCAAATAAAAGAAATAATTATGATTTATCTGTTTTAACCATAAGCGTTGGTGTTGGCTGTAGTGAGGCGTGAATAAAAAGGTGTCCCCTGAAAACTGATGAGTTTTACAGTGGTTTTATGCTGGGTCCAGATAATGACACCTGAAGCAGCGGCAAATGCCCTCTGGACTCCTAAAATTGCAGGTTCCAAAACAATCAGTTTGTCTTAAGACATCCGTGTCAGAAGACCTCTTCAATATCTCTGTAGTAGGATCATATCTGCCATGCCACGTACCAGGTGCAATTGCTATTCTTCATTGTTAAGGTGACCAAGTTATTCTTCTTGAACTATGTGAAACATTCTCTCATCAAGGGGAAGTCGTGAGTTTAACAGACCTTTCAGTTTCCAAAGACACAGAGGCACAGCTTTTTAAAGGAACAGCTGACACCATCTAAGATTTTCTAGAAGACTAAGAAGATAGATGGAATCATCAGGACAGAGTAAAATGAAACAGAATAACAGAAAAGGATTTCCGTAACGGAGAACATCAGAAGAAAATAAGGTAGGCAAAGAAAAATGGAGTTATTGTTGTAAAAGGAAGACAGGCTGAATAGAAGAGGGACAACTAAATCTTAGACATTTGATATCTTGTATTTGATGCTAAAATCAAAACCATGGATTGGCATAATGAAGAGCAAGAAACAACTCTAAATATCACAGAAGCTCTTAACAATGAAGACTTCACATAGTCAAACAGAATCACAACATAATTTAGGTTGGAAGGGAGCTGTTGAGACTCTGTTATCCAATCCTCTTACTCAAGTAATGTCAGCTAGAAGAGATTGCCCAGAATCATGTCAGTCAGGTTTTGAATATCTCCACAGATGGAGACGCCACAACTTCTCTATCAACCTGTTCCAGCATTTGATCACAGTCACAATAAAAGAGCTTTTCTTTATTGAATTTCATGGGAATCATTTTGCGCCAGTTGCTTCCTGTGTTACTGGGCACCACTGAGAAGGGTCTGGCTCCCTCTTCTTCATTCCATTCAATCAGATATTTATACTTATTGATAACAAATCTCTTCTTTGTGCTGAACAGTCCAAGCTCTTTCAGTCTCTCCTCATACAAATGATGCTTCAGTGCTTTGTTGACATTTGCTGCCCTGGGCTGGACTCTCTCCAGTAAGTCCGTATTTTGCTTGTAGTGGAGAGTCCAGAACTGGACACAATACTCAGAGGTCTTAGTGGCGAGTAGAGATGAAGGTCATCTCTTGACCTGCTGGCAACACTTCCTAATTTGGCCCAAATTACCACTAGCTTTCTTTGCAACAAAGATACATTGTTGGCTGACGTTCAACTTGCTGACCATCAATAACCCATGGTCCTTCTCTGCAAAGCTCCGTTCCAGCCAGTTATAGCAGTGTACAGGTGCCTCAGGTTTTCCTCCCAAGATGCAAGTGCTTGTATTTCCCTTTGTTGAATTTCATGAGACACCTTTCAGCCCAATTACTCACTCTACCTAGGCCCCCTGGAATGGCACCTGGTCTACAGGCCACTCCTTCCAGCTTTGTATCATTGCAAATTTGCTGACCTGCACCCTTTCCCATTATCCAAGTCAGTAATGAAGAGTTTAACTAGTACTGACAATATCAGTCCCTGGGGTACCCACTACTGACTTGCCTCCAAACTTTGTGTCACTGAAGCCAATTTGAAGCAGATTTTGAGCAGAGCTTTAGTTTCCTCCAAAAGTAGCCTGTGATCCAAATTAAAATCAGTAGTTGAGAAACATTGTGGAACATTTTCAACAGTGTACTATTGTTCTAAAGAAACACAATTTTTACTTCTCCATGTGATTAAGCATAAGGATGTTGAATGTAATTTCATTTTTGTCTCATTCTTCATTGTTTGATTAATATCTATAGTTATATTGTGATCAGACTACTTCATTTAAACTAGAAGTCGTTGTTCCTCCTTATGAGTGCACTGTGATGTAACTTTCTAAATGATATAAAAAATATTAATTGCTCAGGAAGCTTTCAGGATTTATAATGACAAGTCTGAAATAATCCTGGCAAATGTCATACATAAACAAAAAGATCTATTGAAGAATAAAATAACCAAGACTGTACAATTCCAAAACACAGAAATTCTATTTTAATAGATTTAAGGGAACCACAAAAATCATGTTGCCATGACCACCTAGATGAATTATTTTCTCTCCAGCCTAGTAGTAGTGACAGTTCCTGCATTGTAATTCTTAGAAATTTCTTATGCTTCCACTGCTTCTTAGGTTCCTTAACCTCAACCTTCCCTTGTACAGCTCCCTAATTTTTTCAGCATGCTTCAGAAAATATCTACAAGAAAGAATTTATGATGTGAGATTTCCAGGACAGCAGTGTAAGGGTGCAGCAGAATATCTCATGAACTCTGGTCTGCATGGACATCAGCCAGATGTACAGTGATGCATGATCCCCTCTGCCCTGTCTGTGCTCAAGTTGGTGGTATCCCCACACAGGGCAATATAAGCAGTGAAAAATATTAAAACCAGCTGAAAATCAGTTATGTGGGTGAACATAAGATAATCAGATTCCCATAGGGAAAATAATCGGGATGAGAATATTTGATTGTTAATTTTCATCTTTAATTACATTGTAATTTCTATTTTGTGTGAAATTTTGTCAGAACTGATGCTTTACAAGAGTGACTGCTGTAGCGCAGCAAAATTTCATGACTTTACAACTTGTTTTGGAAGACACAGGGTAATGGAGTCCAGTGTACATGCTGCAGGCGTTATTGCTGTGACTGCTAAACGTTATGTGGTTACTTTTGTAGTAGGGATGGGATTGGGGCCTCCAACTCATTTCACAATAGACTATTGAATACCCATCAGCTGAAGCAAATTTCAGTCAGTAGCAACCCGAAATGCAATTGAACTTAATGACCTAGAGGTGAAAGGCTCTGTATCTCATTACCTCTTCCCTAAACCTTCCAGTCCCAGAGTATTTTCTTCAGTCTTTTGAAAAGAAACATCTATTGTACCGACATAACTGCTGCTGAGTATCTTAGTCATTTAACTTTAGATTGTTGAGTTTCATTATTGTTTATTCCTTTGTCTCAAGCTGAATCATTTTCTATGAATCAGATAAAGCACTATCATTATGATATCATTTATGAAGGCTACGTAATTATAGCTTTTCTCACAAAATCTTTGAAATAGTGCATTTCTTTCCTCACTAAATACTAATTTATTTTCAGATGTGGTTATTACATTATTCTGTTTATTTCTCCAGGAAATCCTTTTTAAGTAGACATCCTCTGTATTTTTCTACCAGTATCTGAATTGTTCATTAACAAAAATGAATTTTTTGAGACACATTTTACAAAAGTATTTATGGTATTTGGGCAAGTTTTCAAAAAAAATTCTGGTTTTAAAAATTTGAGGGAAGAGGTGTATTTATTATATACTTGACCTGAACAAAACCCAGAGTTTGCTATAAAAGTTATATTTTCAATGCATTTATCTAACCTGTCAGTGTCCATCAGTTACAAATATTTCAGGCACCATTAAACTGAAGCATCAAAGACATGTGAATCTTGTTTCCCTCCAAGAAATAAGTTTACTTCCCAAAGAGTGAAAGCTAATAATCCAAATCCTTACTACTTCTGAGCAAAAATATTTTGTCTCACCCCTTAAGATTTCAGGTATATTACTTGAGGTGAATTCTTGCAACAGTGAGCCAGACATTATTTAGTGACTAAAACTCCTACTTGGATAAACATTTAGGGTAAATATTTGTGTTAACGCCTCCTCAGGGGAAAAAAAAAAAATAAATTAAAAAAATTAAAAAGAAGCTGTACTTGTGTACTTGGCTTTTTGTGTGTGCCTAACTTCCACAAGATTCACAAAACACTAAACCAGAAACATGCTCTTTAAAAGACTATAAGCACCTGTAGGCCACCTAGAACTAGTTGTCTGGCATCTGGAGAGCCCTCCTACCAATGAACATTGGCACTAGTGGCTCCTTTGAACCAGGAAAATTCTAATGCAATGGGGATATTTCTACAGCATTTTCTCTTTTTCTTTTTAAAAGTAAGAGAACAAAACAGCCAGCCCAGTTGCATTTCAGAAAGAGATAGGCATAGCCATTTACATATATGGTCAATTGAAATTATCTTAAAATTCCTGTATATGCATTTTCCAGATAATCGGGCAAGTAAAAGCCTCCCTTAAAAGTGGAACAAACAGGATAGAAATAAGTATTTCTAACTTGTATATTTCATTTCTTTTGCTTAATGTATGAGTTTTTTATTATGTTAACATCACCATCAACATCATCAACATCATCATCATGTCTCTCAAAAGGATTTCATTGACTTGAAGCCTCATATCTGTATAAAATCCGTGGATATAATTTTTAATAGATATTTAGAATGATCATATATAGGGGATGCAAATGAAAATTCCTTGTCTTTCCGAAAATTTTTGGAATGGTTTTAAGTATAAATGTAGTGGTTTCCCAGGACCTTCTAGCCTCTATATTCAGCAAGACCTTCATCCAGGAGATCATTTAATGTACAATAAGAGGTAAAAAATAATGTTTTCCATTTTCTCCAAAATGAAGTAATGTAAGAGCATGGTAAACTATCTGCAGAGTCGAATTATGCAGAAGTGTTTTATTCCTTCTAAGCCAGAGGAATGCAATGCAGAATTCTTCATGAAATATCTGTAATGCTGAACAGTCCTACTAAAATAACTCTACCTTTGTTTGCAATTTTAGCAGAGATATCAAGAGTTTAATGTGCCTTTATCATAAAATGCCCTCTCATCCTTGAAAGGATAGTATAGGGAAACTTGTACAGCCATGATCTGTACTGTAGCTACTTTGTTGATTCGTAGAAAACTTTTTTCAATCAAAGCTGTTAATCTGGGCTGTTCCTCAAACATTAAATTACCTTTCTTTTTTTTTTAAGGTATTTATACTAACCTTCAGGTTTATAAAAGTGCTCAACCATTTTTTAAGTTGCAATAAAAATAGCAGGCACCACAAGACAGAAAACAGAAAAGGAAAATATATCCCACCCAAAAGAAGAATTTCTTATAAGTCAATCAGTGCAATAAACATTATAGGAATTTTAGTCCAAGGGGGTTTAATTTGCCATATATTTTAAACATTGAGGCTTGTTGGGGAGTACAGTTGTGGGGAAAAGAGCGAAGGACTACGATTCATAACATATTTGAAGAATGAAAATAGTTTCAGACTCTCAGGCATGGAAACTTCTGATATGGTATTTTTTTTTCCTACTCCATGACCATTATTTATTTATTTGATATTAAAGTACTACGTATAGAAAACTGAAACAGAATGCAAAATGTCTGTTGCAGACAACCCAGTTTCTACAGGGTTTAGCTCTTCGTAGGTGAATTTGTGTCTCTGTGCACAGACTGTCCTTATCTGATGGTCCCATCTTTTCATATTCCCTTGCCCCTTTTTTTTTCCCAAGGAATACAGATAAGCCTTCTATTTTTCTTTTTTTTTTTTTTTTTTTAAGATTCTTTGAGGATCTGCTTTGCCTTAATTTATACCAGACAACATCTAAGTCGCCTGCTGCAGTTAGTAGCATCCAGGTCAAGGAGTACTTGGATTGACTCCTGCTGGAGCTCAGAAAAATAGTCATGATTTTTCTGAAGGGTCACTGTAGATTGTAGAAAAATGTAGGAAAAACTTGGATAAATACTCTGCTTGTGCTGAAGAGGTGCTTCTTTTGTCAGGATTGATTTGTCAAAGAGTGGGGTTTAGGGTTGGGGTTTTTTTTTAAGAAAATATTACCTGAATTGAGGAGAAAATTCAATATTGTTCAAAACATTTTTCATGAAAAATAACTTGCACGTAAGAACATTTGCAGGGAATATTAAGAGATAAGTGGATGAAGACTGTGGTAATGCTGAGGGTAAAGACAATAACAGGGATCTGATAAAAGAGGACAGAGTTTAAGAGAAGATTTGAGCATGTAGGTTAAAAAAAAAAGAAGACAAATGTAGAAAGATGAGAGGACGAGAAAGAAGGAAAAGGGAATGAGTTGAGAATTTTGTAGGTGATAGTTTTTTCCAGCTCTAGCTCCCTTTTCATCAGCATTTTCTTGGGGGAGTCAGGCAAGAATGGTATGGGAGCAGGGTAGAACGATGTGTTATCCCTTTACACATTCCTGATCTCACTGATATGACATAAGCCCTCTTTCTCTTCTCCCAAGTGATTTGGATCGCTTCTTCTAAACTAGTGTGAACATACCATTTTCCTCATCTGCAGTGTATTCAGAAACTTTCTGGTCTAGGTGTTCTGAATGTCCCCTTCTACTCGGGCACACATTAGGATACCAGAAGCTGCTGAATGTGTTTGAACAGATCTTTGTGACATTCCCAACACAGAATTCATCACTGCTCCTCTATGTAGTCAAAACATAAAACTGGTGTAGAAACTGATATATAGTTAAAGGACAGAAAAATTTAAGTTTTACAGGTTCTTCATTACTGTGATTAGGCAGATAAATAGCAAAATCTTATGAAAGAGCAGGAATAGCTCTCCTCTTCCAGAGCTTTGATTTTATCTGTGTTCTCTTTGTATTATTTGTTGAATAATAATAATAATTTGTTGAATAATAATAATAAATGAAGAGGAATAACTCCCTTAAATTTTCTTTCTTTGAAAATATCAATATTTCGTATGACATACCCACTATTTATCGAAACTTTCATGAACTTTGAGGTGATTGAACACAGAAAATTCACAAGATATTTAGAAAGTCATCTGATGCAAAGGCTCCTGAGACATCACTCTCAGCTTCCTTCAAGCATCTTTTAACGTTGCCAATTCCATTCTGCTTGTTTTTGAATTCTCATATATGCACACATTTTAGAATCAAACTAAAACTATTTAAAGTGTTCAGCTTTAGAAGTGATTTCTCATCATGGAGATAGCTTATTGTCCAAGGTACAAACTCACATCATCTGAGAAAATGTCTTATTTCTGTGATTTAGTAGATTTTTTTGGAAATAACCTTTCTATACATATTACCTTTGCCTTGTGAATAGCTTTTGCAAACTAATAAGTACACAAAAAAAAATATTATAATGTCTTCTTTTTCACAATGCCCAGTATATATATTCATTGTAGTATCTTGGTATTTCCTGTGCTGCTTTTCTTATATTTGTCTATCATGGCCAGCTGAAGAAGGTAATTAATTAAATGTAATCATGTTTATAAAGGGAAAATCAGCAAACAAGTAGAGGAGGAGGTGGTTAAAAAGTGAGTGAGAAATAGTAGTGGCAATGACAAGTTGGAGAAGAAGAAGGGGGAGCAGCTGCTCCAGGTGCCAGAAATGAGATTCCCCTGTAGCCCAGTGAGAAGACCACCCCAGAGCAGCTATCCCTGCTGCAGCCCATGAAGCAGATAGATATTCCCTGAAGGAATTGGAGCCTGTAGAGAGCCCGTACTGGAGCAGGTTTATCCTGAAGAACTGAAGCCCATGGGGAAAGCCTGCAATGGAGCAGCGAAAAAGCATACTGAGGAGGGCAGGATAGAGGGAACTGTTCTGGATTGACCCTAATCTCCATTTTTCATCTTCCTGAGATGCTCAAGGGATGAGAATAGATGAAACCAGAGTGAAGGAATCAAGATGAGCCTGGAAGAATGGGGGAGCAAAGATGTTGCTTTAACGTTTGTTTCTCACTATTCATATACATTTTAATTTGAAATAACTTAATTTAACCCCAACAGAGTCTATTTTGTCCATGATGGTAATTGATAAGCGATCTTTCTGTCTTTTACCTTGAAATATGAACTTTCTTTCTTTCTTTCTTTCTTGCTTTCTTGCTTTCTTGTTCTATTTTTTCCCTTTTCCTGCTGAGAGGTAGATGTGAGCAAGCCCCTCTGTGGAAGTTTGGCTCTTAGTTTAACCCACTAAAATTATGCAAGTTACTTGCAAGTCTGTGTATTGCCAGGGATGAATAGGACATTCCTTGGTTCTGCTGGCCATTTTTCATTTCTTGGTCTTGTTGGTAGGAGCTGGAGATACCCTACACTTCTGCATAGTAAGTTAAGGGAACCTCAAAAGTGTTGCTATTATGTATGAAGTGCTCATAATATTTTGTAAATCATTTATTCAAAAGTAGTTGCTCAGCACTCAGACAGTATCACCAGATTGAACTATTCCTGTTTATCTGTAAGCAACATTTTCAATTTCTTCTTGATGAAGTCCTCTCAGTGGTCTACAGCTTCTACGACAGAAATTAATTTCCAAACTTCTTCTCTGAAGACAATATAATTCATAAAGTTGACTATCTTCCATTGCCTTGCATAGGACAGCATTGCCCCGCTTAGTTATTTTCTCAGTTGTGTTTCACACAGTCTAATAGCTCAAAGCTTCTGTAGTGTTCTGGTACTACGTTTCACAACTGATGCTTACGAAAGTAACATCTGAGAGTAGAGAATAAAAATATTACTGTAAGAGTTAAAATACCTTGTGAACAGGAAAAAGAAGTGATTTTGGATGCTTTCCAGTTGGTTTCACTATATAAGGTAAAAAATATCTCAAAACTAAAATTTCATTAAATGGTTCACAGAAAGTCCATAGCATTCAAAGGACAACTTTATAACCTTTGACTTTACTCTTTATTGTTATGATATACTGTATAATTATTTTATTGGCATTATTTTATTGGATTTTAAGATACTATTATGCTGCTTTGTTGGCTGTTTCATTGCCTCAAGTAGCACAAGCCACAATGCTTGCAGTAGATTTTTACAGTTTAATTAGTATGCTGCTGTGCTGTTTTTAGTGGCATGCTGCTATGGTACCTTTAATTGAAATCTTTTTCTTATGACTGTGATAATTATATCACCCTGATGCCTTTAATCTGGCACCATTATATAGCATGTGGCTGTGCTGCATTAACTTCTTGATATTAATCATTTGGATTAGCACCAAGGGATAACCCAGAAGTAAGAAACACACTGGCTCCCCAGTTGGAGTATTTTCTGTAAGGCCATGAATGCATGCTTATGGCACACTCAAAGATATCAGGATAAGCACCTTTATGTTACAACTGTGGTTTTAAATACCTTGGCATAATGTATCTACTCGATCTTTTCCTAAACTTTCAGTATCCCATGCAAGAAATTTTTTTATTAATTCTAAGAAACGTCAGTTTTTCTCCTCATTTATGTTTCAGTATCATGGGCTAGTAAATAAATGCAAATTGCTCTTTAGTAATCCTTTAGGATATATCACAAAATACCAAATACTTTGTACAAAAGTTGAGAGTCCTTTTCATGCTTTCCTCCTATTTATTTTAATATATTATCTCAGTGCTATAGAGGGCATTCCAAAAACAACAACAACAAAAAAATTAAAAAAAAAGCACAGATTAAAAAAACTCACCAAAAATTGTGCTTTTTATGGACCCAGTAGCTGGAGATAGGAATTAATGACATTTGTTACAGTAAAAATATATACACGATATATATGTATATGTATATATATNTCCCTGAGCCAGCAGAGTGTCCTTGTGGCAAAGAAGGTCAATGGTATTTTGGGGAGCATTAGGAAGAACATTGCCAGCAGGCTGAGGACAGTGATCCTGCCCCTCTGCTCACTCTTGGTGAGGCCACATCTGGAGTGCTGAGTCCAGTTCTGGGGTCTCCAGTTCAAGAGATACATGCAGCTCCTGAAGTGAGTCCAGCAGAGGACTACAAAGATGATGAGGAGCATCTCACTTATGAAGAAAGATGTCTGAGACGGGATCGTATCAATGTTTACAAGGAATGATAGGGAAGGTGCCAAGAGGATGGAGCCAGGCTCTTGTCAGTGGTGCCAAGCAACAGGATGAGAGGAAATGGACAGAAACTGAAACACGTGAATTTCCACCTGAACATGAGGAAGAACTTCTTTACAGTGTGGGTGACTGAAGTTTCCCACAGGGGTTGCAGAGTATCCTTCTCTGGAAATATTCAAAAGCTGTCTGGACAATAATCCTGAGGTAAAGTGTCATGAGAAAAACAATGCATTTTTGGTTCCTTGCTTTGGGTTTTAGCAGGTTACGCAATAGAAACTCGCCTGCACACCTACAAAGGAGCACAGAGAGACTGTGGCAGGTTGGGGTAACCTAAATAATAATGTCCTGGAATATCAGGACATCAAAGGCCTCTGTGCACAAGCCCAGAGGAGCACAGGGGTACATGGCCAGGCAGGGTAATCCCAACAGCAAGGTCAAAAAGAATAATCTCTGCCTGACCTCTGCAAGGGCTGTCGCAGGGGACTCTCAGCAATATACATCCACGGAACACCACAGCACCAGCAGTCACACAGAAGGATCTATAGATCACCTCACAGATCAAGGGGGTTACTACCTAGGGGCATTGTATATATTATGGGATGCATGATGGGAAGAGCATTTGGGATTTTGGGAGACCTTATGATTAAAGAAATAACCAAGGCCAGGGAAAGCGAAAAATTAAGGTGGTTTGGGGAAGAAAAAGCAGGAAAATAGGGGGTTAATTTCATAATTAGGGCCAGCCCTATAGGAACAATTACCTGGTCAATACACTTGCCTCTCTGTAGCCTGTCCCTCACCACTGCAGTCAGTCCTGTCTTCTCAATTAACTCCATTTCTCTTTCCATGGGTGAAGGGCTGACTGTTCTCTGTGTACGTGTGAGTGTACAGGGTAAGTGCCAGCAGTTGGAGACGTGGGTCAGAGGGGTCCATGTGTTTAGGGTTCGAGAAGCTGAAGCAGATGACATTCCATTTTTCAGCGTGTGATCACTAGTGAAAACAGAACTGATGAACATGGCCCTGGGAGCCATGTCTGTCTCTGAAAGTAAGGCACCTGGAGGAGTTAGCTCAATATATATAGAGATGTCTTTTGAAATTGCTATTAGTAGGAAGGCAGATGTAAGAGAAAAATATGTTTTAGACTACAGCTTCATTATGCCAGCTAAAGACAATCAGTGTAAAAAATGTTTCCGTTTTTATAAAATCTCTGTGGTTTAGGCTAATACATTCTCTCAACAGTACTGTTCATTCTCATGTATTTTCCAAAGAAGCTTTCCGTTAAAATTTTTTGACTTCTTAGTATTCTTCTTAAAAGAGGTTAAGGAGCAGCAAAACTCAATTCAGACAAATGTGACCCTGAGTCTTATACAACAAATCAACCTGTGAGGGTGTGACCTGTTTATGGTTAGCTGTCTCTTTCCTTATTTCCATCCACTCTATTCAGCACTTCTCTCTAAATTCAGCAGTAACAATATAGTTAATTTTACTTGTTTAAGAGTTAATGATATAGCTTAGATGTAGGTCTGTGGTTTTTATAGGTTTTCTAATTTTTTTTCTAATTATTTTTTAATTGCTTTCATGGGCTTTGACTAGGGACCTGGTATTAAGACAGTCTGGCTGTTTTAGTGCTAAGGTAGATCTGGTCTGTGTTTCTGGTAGTACAAACATTTTTTCCTTACAATAGGATCTACTCACCAGGAACTCAGATACTCAGTGAAAAATCTATTACTGTACATTTGAGTTTAAGAAAAGCTAGAATCACTTCATTTATTTTAAAGGAGAAAGGGAGAAGGCCCATTTCTACCACCTCAGAATAATTCACACTGACACATTCTTTTTTCCACATGGAGGTGTTCACCCTGTTCTTTAGTTTTAATGACATCAGGTGAGGTTGAGATCTTCAACAATTGAAAACTCACTGTCATCATTTGCTAAAATGTGTAATAGATTTTTATACAAACTACATTAAAGGATCAAAGGTATTTTAAAATACTTTACAAGAAGTAAGGACACATATATACACAATAAATTACTTCTATTTTGATGGAAAATATACATTCATATTCATATATTTGTATGGGTGCACTTATGGCTATATGAAAAAGTAAATTCATATAAACACAATTTTGTAACGTAGGTTTATTTATAAACATTTTATATTTCACCATCGGTACACATATGTATACATAACATGCTCTGTATTTGATCTACAGATGATGGTAAGATATTTTCTACACTTGCCTAAGTGCTAAAAAGAGGAAATTATTTACATTTGCACTCCAAGCTGCTGCCAGAAAAGCCTTTCTACATCACATATTTCAATCTGCTGTATGCATGATCCTGCATACACATCTCAAATACACCATATCACTACCACAACACCACTGCTTTTAGAAATTTAGAAATCCTTTTTCAAAACATATTCCTGACAGAAAAACTCAATTTTTTCATGTACTGCTATCAGATGTAATCCAGAAAATTGGTGACTGACTACAAAAGTCTACAACCTAAATGCTACTTTAAGTATAAGATATTGACCAGCTAGAAAAAAAAATTATAGATGTGACCAGGGATAAATTTTATTGTGTATTGAATTTTTTAAAGATAAAAATACAAGGTTAAAAATTTGAGCATAGTAACAGTTTGTATCTTTGCTTGAGATTTGCAAAATCTGGAATCAGCTACAGAGAAGAAGTCATCAGTAGTTCTGTTTATCTCACTTAAAATTAATCTAAATTTACAGCAGGTAAATTTCTACTCTGAGGTGCTATTTAGTTTGAAAAGACTGTTCAATCTCTTTCAGAACAATTGCAGTATAAATCCAATTGTTCTTCCAACTGCCTGTTGTAAAATTCCAGCTACCTAAGCTAAACAAATGCAGCTGAGAGCTGTTAGATGTGTTTACCCAGAGCCTTTCAGAGATCAAAGGGGGTGGAAAAAAACACATCTGTATATTGAATTAAACTTTTTACTTTACTTGAAAATAAATTTTTTTAAAAAGCATTATTCCTTCCTCATGAAGTTTTCCCCAGAGAACCCCACTTTTGAACTGTGCATGTACAATTTAAGGCACTTAGCCTTAGGAGGGGCCACCTCCTGCTGTAGATGAAGAGCTCGACACTAGGACTTATGTTAAATAGAGGCATGTACCTCCTCTTCCTTCGGGTCCTGCTTTTTGTCCTGTAACGGGCATTGGAATCTTTGGTCTCCATTCAGATGCACTTTTCTTAAAATGTTACCACCTGTAGGCTACTGTTACATTATTTCTTTGAAAATCCTGAAAACATGAGGGTAGTTTTGTTCAATTTAGCTTTACTGGGGGTATGTGGTTTTATAGACAAGAAAGAAAGTGCTGGTTTTTTCCCCCTTGAGATGCTATTATGGCCATGGGCATCTTGATGTCTGATCCTAAAAAGTGAGCTTCACAAGAGCAAAAAAAATGCCCCTGCCAGAATAACATGTTTTATGCTTAGTGTGCCATGAGGAAAAATGGTGACCTTAAGGTGGTATTCTGTTTGTGCATACATTTCCCTCTGAGCTCTACAGGAGAGGGTAACGTCACAAAAATCCTGATTTAGGAACAACTTTTCTCCCCTCTCTGTTTGGGGCACAGACAGAAAGGGTTCAGGTTTCTTAATGGCTCAGTCTTTTAGAGTCAAAGCATATATAGACAAATATATAGACAAAATTGCAATTCTTCTTGTTTTTAGGATATACTATAATAAAATATTTGATGACTGAACAATGGATGCATGCGTGGTGTTTGTTAACACCTTATTGAAAGCAAAGACTATAAGAAATGCAGACTATCTGTGAGCTTGTGATGTACTGATTTAAAAAATTACAAACAGGAAATCATTTACTGGAACTTTGTTGTAGCAAGCTATTTCCAAGTATAAAAAGCATAATATGTTACTTAAATAGACTCTTTCTATGTGTTTGGGTTAGCAAAAGAAAGACTGGGAAGATCCGAGTGCGAAATCAACTCCTCATTGGTCTTACTGCAAAAAATGATAAGGGCTACCTTATTTTTTAAGGTGAAAAAGTATTTCTTGTGTTTATGTCATATTCTGTATTAATTTAGTAGTATAACATTTGTTTTCATGTAAAAATAGCATTTATTTTTAAAGTACACTTAATTCTTGATTACAGGGGGAATCTTTGCTCACTTTTCATCTGAAAATCCTCATACCAGAAGAAGTATCACAAATGTAAACAGAAATGAATTTTAGAATTCAGGAAATTTTACAGATCTTATTCTGGTTCTACTCTTTTATTTTATGTGACCAGGTTTTGGCAATGTCTTTTATATACACAATCTGTAGAACCATGTTTATAGCTTTATAATATAGACTTTCTAATAGCTAAATTGCAATAAAATTCCGATAGATAGCATTTCTTTTTCATATAAAGAGTGTGTAATTCATTATACCTAATTTGGATGAAGTCAATTGTCTTTTAGGATAAACCCAAAAAGCTCTTGCTGAATGAAACTTAACTAGATTAATCTGTGGAATGACCAAGTGATCTAGCACTTATAGTGGGTGGGATACAGGTTTTCAAACCTATGCCACAGCTGATTCCTCCTAGAAGCCTCTCTGTGTCTCAAAGAATGCTGGCCTACATGAACACAACTGGACTCACGACCCTTATTCATCCTTAACCTTCACTGGCATTCAGCAGCCATCTTGGCATTCTGATTGAGCATGAAGAGAGGCATTGCTTCCCTCTTCATTCTCAATCTATGTTCATGTTTCTAAGGTGCCACGTTTCTGGCAGAACACCCAGTTTAAGGATCTGAAGGGATTTTCTCCTCTGTTGCAATCACAGTGATGTCCAGAATTGGAGAGTATTTCACCCTTTCAGAACTTTACTGGTTAAAAAAGTTGTACCAAACAATAGTAACTTAATGTGGGGAAATGCTCTTGTGCCAGTGCTCTGAAGGGGCAAGACAATAAATTTAAAGGAATTAGGTAAAACAATTCCTTTAAGTTTAGACATAACACTGAACTAGCTATGTGATTTTTAAGTTAAAGCAGATTTCCCGTGAAACAGCTACAAAGATCAGAAGAGTTTAGGCATGTCTATACTCATCCATGCCCTTTAAGACTCTGAGTAAGGCAGGAGAACCTACTAGTTTGGTAAATTAAAATATTTCTCATTCCTTAAAGTTTTCCTGCTAGGATCTTGCCAAAAAAAAAAAAAAAAAAAAAAAAAAGCCCACGTTTTGAGAAAAAGTATATAAAGCTTATCTATGGTGAAACTGCTTTACCTTTTTATTAGCAATTACAGGNCTTAGTACTACTGAATCTCAGTATTATGGCACAGTAAGGAAGAATGTATTATTTTCTTGTAAAGTCTGTGGAGGAAGTACAAAATTGAAGAAACAGTGAATAAGAACATGTTAGAATATGTGTGCTTAGGGAAAAACATAACCCTCAGAAGTTCTGTCATGGTCCCTCACAAGCTGTGGCTTGAGAGCAGTAAAAAATAGGTTAAAGAGAACAAACATCATCTTAGGCGGTTCCCTACTTTTTGTTTTTACATTCTCCATTGTACCTGATCAAATAGATGAGCTCTGAGAAGTAGTCATCCTCTACATCAATTAAAATGAATAAATCTGGCAACTGATGCTTTGAAACCTGTCCCTTTTCATGTGTATCTTTCACTCGAGTATCTTATTGTAAAGTTCTAAATCTTATTTGCTTTCAGCAATTAACTTTCCTTTGAATCTTCCTTCCATTTACCTTGACATTTAATTTACCAAATCTCTCTCTGTCATTCTCCCTCTCTCTCTCCCTCTCTCTTTCTCTCTTTCGTATTACTCTTACTGTTTCTCTGGTTGTTTTTTGTTTATGTTATAATTATATTGCCTGATAAATTTCCATTAGATCATTTCAGGAATGGAGTAGTCTTTAGTGTTTGATTCTAAGGACACTGTGCCTTTGAATCTAGTATATTTTAAAATTCAGTTAAGTCATTGGAAAACAGTCAGACAGGAGATTTCCCCTTGAGTTATTCTGAAGCTTTTGTGGTTTTCCTATCATTTCTTTTATATGTTCATATTTTTGGGAGGGTGAGAGTAAAGTTCAGTCTCTTATTCCCCTGGCAAACATTCATAAAACAGAAGAAACATCACCTGATTGCTTGTGTGAGAGAAATTACAAATCACCATATGCCAAATGCTGTTAGTAGCACAAAGTGAAAAGACAGAGAAAATAAAAATGCCCACAATATCTCTCTCCATTCTGTAATCTTCTTTAGGTATAATAAGTATGTGTTATTTTTAACAATGATGGATATGGGGTTTTTTTTTCTGATAAAATGTGAGTTATAAATTGAGTCTGTCTTTAAGGAAGTAAAAAACAAATCAAACTCCTTCCTGAAGAAATCTTGGCTTTTTGTTAAGTTATACTTTTGATATAGCTGAAGAGAACTGTGATCCCGAAATAATTGCTATAAATATTGAACCATAAAATATAATATATGGGTGACATATTACTTTTTTTTCAATAACTAAAAGATGTGCAAAAAAAATTACACATTTTCTATTCTAATTCCTCACATTATATACCTAATTCTTTCATAAAATGTATATTAATTTCCATATATGTCTCATTTTATCTTGCATGCAAATGATTTAGCCCTACAAATTAATTATGCTCAAAGATGCCAAGAATGTGTAAGATAACTCTCCTTTTCACACAATTCTCTTTTTTCAGGAGTTGGATACTCACAGGACTTTGATAACCTGTCTTGGTTTGAAAGACAGGTGTCTGCTAAGGAAGGTAGGAACCTCCCTTAGAATAGAGGATACGACCTCCCTTCCCTCCAAATTGTTATAACTTTGAAATCAAGAGCTCTCAGGTGAAAATATGGGAAAAGCAATAACAGTTTTTTACTAATATCTCTAAGGAGGAAAACAAACAACAGCAACAGTGGCAATAACAAGCAAACAAACAAACCAGAATCCCGGTGGCAGCTTTCTCTGGGCTGCCAGACACCACCCCTCCCCTTTGGTGCAGTTCTGGTCACGGCCGGCAGGGGGCGCTGTTGGATTCCCAGCAGGGCAGGGGTGATGGTTCCCATGCCTGCAGGGGTCACTGTGGCACGAGCTCAGATCCTCATCTGATGCGAATAATGGTGGACTGACCGGACGGCAGGGCAGGCAGATGGTGAAATGGGCTGCAGCAGGAAGCCTCGGAGCAGCACCCTGGATGGCACTGTTGGCTCACCTGGGCTAGCAAGCAAAAGGTGGCAGAAACAACTCAGTGGTGCCAGAAACCACAGTGCATCCTGGCAGAGGGGGATTGAGGGTCAGCGACAGCTGGGCTCTCCCCATGGCAACTGCCGGACCCAGCTGGGGAAAATGCGTACTGCAGGAGAGGGGAGAACGGGGTCGGGATCCCATCCGTCTTTCCCCAACGAAAACTCACCCAACAAGGAAGAAAAAAAAAAAGACAGTCCTGAGCTGGGTCCCCATGGCAGCAGCAAAAAGAAGCAAATCCTCTCCTCCGATGTCCCGGAAGCAAAGTGAAGTTACCAACGGCCAGGTATCTTCTCCCCTTGCCTCACACGACCGCGTCTTTTGTCCCTTAAGTACGTCTTTTCTCTATTAAGTACTCCGTCGTTATCTCTTACGTACCTAGTTGTTAAGGCTGGTTAAGGTTTCCCTAGCAACAAGATGGAAAATTTCCTCAACCTCCAACATAACCTTACTAAATTGAGGACTCCTTCAATATCTGACTCCACAAGGTTGAACACTTCCCTCATTATTTCCTTGTCTATATAAGCAGGGACCAAGTCCACCATAGTCACCCAGGTTCAGCCGGTTACATTTTTTCTGTCTTCCACTGTGTCACTAATTTCCAAAGTATTATCATCCAGTCCTGTTGCCAGCCATGTGACTGTACACGTGTCGGCCATAAAGTGTATGCTGTTGGATTGAGACTGATTCCACAAGTAATCTGTATCTCTTGTTAATGCAAACGCGTCCTCATCATAACTTACTACTTCACCAATTCTTATATGACCTGAAAGCTTTGCCTGCAAAAATGTAATGTTTCGCCAGATTATCAATAAAAATACCAAATAGCTGTCAAAAAACCCCCCACTTTCTCTCACATGGTTTCCTGAGAAATTTGATGATGAATGCTTATGAGGAATTATTATTTTACCAGTTTAAATTGCAAAACTTATTTTCGAAGGAAGACCTGAGCTGAAAAAAACAAAGTGAACTCTTAATAGCTAGCTTACAAAATAGAAATTCCTTCATGATATATTTTTCAATTGTTCTTCTGGTCCTTTCTTCTGTTTTAAAAAGCCCTAAGTCTGAACTGTCTATAATTTGAGATTAGTCTCCTGTATAATTCCATGTTTAAAAACAGGAGTTTCCTAAGTCACAAAGATGACAATGAGCATTTGCCTATAAAAAAAGAAATTTGGCCTGGGGATCAGTCTTATGGTGCCTCTTAGTGTTGGAGTGAAATTGGTGTTGATGTGTGAACCAGGCTAAGGGTTTACATGAATTCATGGTGAATTTTGTAATTGATGTCATAACTGTCTGCTTTATATTCTTTGTGGTTCTGTGCATGTGTCTGTAGCTCACAGGGAATTCCAAAATGAGTGACAGTCCACAGGGAGTAAAGCAGAGCCTGAAGATGTCCTTCTTTTTTTTTTTTTTTTTTACTATTTGAAGATGTATATGAAAGAAAACAAGATTCAAAAGATGTATCTATATATATGGAATGATGTAAACCTTTTTGTCTCACTGTAAACATATATAAGGATATTAAAAAATGTATGTATAAAAGATATATTGAATAAAAATTACATTGTTGGTTTGTCAAGCAACAAAACATTTTGAATTTTCTGTGTTTGCCAAATATTCTTTACAAATATTTTTATGTAAACACTGCCTCCTACCCCTAGTGTTAAGAGAAATGTGCAAGGAAAAGAGAAGCGCTTGGAGTCAGGAAATGACAAAGTTGAGGTTACACATGCAGCGTGAACCTGGTTTCCTTGTGTGTACATGTTTTGATAAGGTCCTTTATTATTTGTTCACGTAAGTGTTTGACTTTTGTTCTCCATTTAATTTCAGGTCAAAATCAAACTGTACAAGTTCAGATCAGTATGAGATAGGTCTTCACTGGGCAACAATAAGGCAAGTTTTGATCAATCTGAGTGAGGTAGTATCCTCTGGAAAAGTGAGAGTTGCCTTGTGAAAGATGCCATGGGTTAAAATCAAGCAGTCTGGGCTTCTGCTTTGCTTGAAATGTTACTACACCTCTCAGTGCCTCTCTCTGTTCTGTCATTGTAAATATTCATTCAAGTATCTCCTGATCTTACAAAGTGTTCTGAGAATAAATTCATTACTCCTTATGAAGCACACTGATATTACAGTGATGACATAGATATAAACCTATGAAGAAAAATAAAAGCTTATTTGCTTCAGGGCTTAGAGGATATGCCGTAAATACAATGTGGAACCACATGTTGAACATAAGGATAAAAAGAAATATCCAGGTGTTGCTTAGCACTTTGTCCTCCATATTAACCAAAGGCTCAGGGGAGGGAAAGGATAAGAGAAAAAGCCTGTTTTTTTCCTTCAAGACTTTTCACAGTAAACTAGTACGTGACATGCACAAAGCACAGGACAGAGGTAATGTTAGAGATTTTATTAACAGCCCTTCAGTTATAGTTGTCATGAAACTTACTCAAAACTGAGTTAAAATTCTTCTTTACCCATACTCCCTTTGAACGGACCTCTAGAATATGAGGGATTTTGTAGTGCATAGAGAGGGCCATTTATAATGCCTTACGCAGCAATAATTTATCTGTTCTCATATATATATATATATATATATACAAATATATATATATAAAATACAAACATAAATATCTTAGAAGATAGCTTTGCATTTATTCTGAACATTCCTCATTAGAGAGTAAATATTTTCAAACATCACAAATCCTCACAAAGGCATTAAGTCTTTGTGATACTTTATGCTATTTTCTCCCTTTTTGATAGTAGCTGAAATAAAGAAAATGGCTTACAGATTTAGCTGTGTATATAGTTTGAAAGTAACAACTGAAAAATGATGTTCATAATCTGAATTGCAATGAAACCAATTATCTGTACCATGGTGTTTCACTTGGGAATACTCTGAAAGGTTTAGTATTTCTTAAAAGAAATTAAAAACAGCTGTAAAAATACCATAAAACAAAAATAGCAGCTGCAAAAGAGATTAACATTCCTAAATTTCATTTGAACCTGAGATGTTATTTTTCCAACAGAAACATACATATATACTGATTTTTAAAATCTATTCTTTATGAAATTGTATCCTTTTAAGAAAAAGATGTGTTTCGGTTTTTTTCATTTCACCAGTTCTTGATGTTACCTATGAATTTCATGAACATTCTTCCCCTCTGCCTAGGAATTTTGTATTACCTTTTCTTCTGTAATTGTCAAAGAAAAGCTGCAATTGTTGAATCTTGAAGAATGATTTAAATATAACCTATTAAGAATTAAAGATCTGCCTAATAAACAATTTATAGCAATCCTTGCACTTTTGTTACTTACAGCTGTCAAACAGCTTTCAAACTGAGCTCAAATCACCCTGTGCCTGTTTTAAAATTTTATATAGCGTCTGTTTTCCAATTAAGCGGCCAGTCATAGATGAAACCTTTCCTAATCTTTTTCATATATATAATAAAACCAAATGTAATTTATAAAACAGAACTGGAGGTGCTGACAGTATAAAACAGTTTATTTTGCAGTCTTGGTCAAAACATATGGCAGCAACTTTTCTAGACTTCTGCCAGATGGCGGCCCTTAATCGATTTTGTCTGTTGTGCCGTATGTTAATTCTCTGTGAAAAGTGTTTCTTCAAACTCAATTAAAAAAATAATGACTTTCATTTTCTTACTGAGCAACTAACGCTAAAACTGTCATTTAGATACGTCTGTTTAAGTTTGAAAAGTTTTTGAAAGCCCCAAGATATTTACACAACAGGTAAAATTGATTCTAATGGCCTTGAAAGCTGTGATTGTTATTCATCAGCTTGCGTATCATTTCATGTGAATCTGAATAAATTTACCTTTATGATAATATTCCTTATCTTGCATTTCTGTTTTTCTTGTGGCTTTTTAAACTAATGATAGTGTTTCATTTTGCAAATTAGAGTAATTTTGAGCACCAAAAAACCCCAGAGTAAAATCTCAAATCATCAGCTCTAAACTCATTACTCCAAACTATAAACACATTAAACTACAAAAAGAGACTAGTATCTATCTCTACATCTCGATAAAGATACTTTATGATGCAATAGCTGTTATAAACTTTAAGTACTGGTCTACCCAATACATTTTGCTGTGCTTCCTCCATCTCCCATATTAAAATATTATATTTTATGTGACCATATTACATTTAATAAATGTTGCACAAAGGCTAGTCTCCAAGGTTATTTTAACAGGCAATTTTTGTTATGCTAGAGTATGAAATTTCCTCTCTACCCAATAAATAATGAGGCATTAATTTTTGATAAAGATGCTTCCTGATGGGCAAACATCGTGGACACAAAATCTTTAAATTCTACTAAAATTCTAGCAGTTATAGTTTCTATGTATTTTGATGAATATGTTAATAGTATGGATGCCTTAATAAAACCATTTTTTAAAAAATCTGTGAGTTAATGGAAAATATAGTAAGTGTTTATACATTTTGGTCTCTTTTTACTGCCATTGTTCTTTTGTTATACCTATTATTTGTGACACAGGCTTAGATTTTGAACTAAAATAAGATGTGTGCATAACAGAAATCAAATGAAAGGAACTAGTCCCCAGAGAAATATGCAATCCTTTTGTAGAACCTAGCTTTAATGTAGACCAGTTCTTAACATGTTCACAACTTACAAGGTATGAAATGGGTGTATGTTGAAACAAAATATCAACCAGATCTATTCTCCTTACCATGTTTATTTTATGACTACTTTCTTTTGAAATAGAGCAGGGTTATGGTAATATGTATGTAGACTAAATAGGTTGTGTTTTCTCCTGCAATAATCCCACACAAGTACAAGGCAGAAACACCGTGTTTTTCCAATACAATCCAGCAAGGGCAAATGACAGCCTTACCTGATGGCTGATATCTTTTATAGTACAGCTGTGACATATTTTATGCATCACAAAGAATGATCAAACATTTCTCTGGAGCCTTTCTGTCATGGAATGTGGCCCCATGTCCCATATATGCTTTTACTTTAGCCTATAACACACCTAAACACTGAATTAGATATTTGTTACCAATTAGTAATTATTTTGTAATCAGAATGTATTTAGGAATATAATAAAATCTTTATTTTGTGTTATATTTAATATTTATTGGGTTTTAGAATATGATAATAATTGTTTGGAATATATTTAAGACAAATAGTGCACATACTTAGTAATAAAAATACCACTGAAGGCAATTAAATAATTTTAAATGGACCATATGCTTATATTTTGGAAAGTTCAATGGAGTACAGCTTACTAAAAGTTAGATGTCTGGGGATTTTGGAATGTAGTACTCAACAACATTTTATAAGTAGAATTATGTTGATATATTTGACTCAAAACCTCTTAGCAATTTAACTATCCTGAGTTCTTCACTATGTTAAGTATTTTTAAAGCAAGGTTCAAACACAAATTTAACATCTAATGCAATATATATTCAAGAGTTAGGATAGTGCTCTTTGCTGGTCACTGAGTTGGTTCCCCACACACAGACTTCTAGTGCCATTTGAGAGATCTAAGCTATCCAGTGGGATGGATTGTAAAAGTGACAGTTCCCTTGCCTCTGTGGAAGGGAAGTGGAAAGCTGAGAGTGTAAAATAAGGCATCTTAACAGTGATGTTTACTTAGCAACTAATTCAAAATCTGGATGGAAGGCAAGCCATAACATCACATGGCTTTTTTGACAAGGGAAAGAAGTCTGTTGTTCGTATTAACTGTATTTTAAAGTAAACTTTTCTTATGCAATTTGGGTCTAGTCATAATTGGAAGGGGCCAGACAACAATATTTATAGCCATTAAGCATCAATTATGAGGGGAATATATATCACTGTTACAGTAATAGAGGAATCTGATCCAAGCAGAACTCAGGAGGAGACATTTCATTGTTTCACCAAACAAAGCTTGTGGGTCTGCTTTTCAATTTTGAGATGTTTGGTTCCAGGACTCAAATGCTTTTGACTTTGCATCTCATTGACATGCTTTGAGCACTACAAGAGATTTGATAGGAAGACCTCTGTTGTTGAAAGAATAGAAATCAATAGGAATTGACTCAGCCCAGGAGTAGTCCATTATAAACTTAGATATTACTTTGGAAAGCACTATAATAAACAATAGAATAATAACACTAAATAGAAAACATGACCATACTGTGCTTCATGGGCATCATTCTTCTAAAAGGGAGAAAGTGGATAAGATTCAGTCATAGACTCACATCTCTGCAGGATAATCAAGAAGGGGTTTTTTTATCAGTTAATGCCTTACACACTCTTTGACAGGTGACAAGTGTTACACTTTTATATTTTTGTCTCTTATATATTTCAATGTCTATATACCTTTTACTGCTGCTCCAAAAGGTGGGGACTGAGTGTCCTTTTCTTACAAAACCTTTTATACCTTGCACAGGTAAGTAGCTGTCAGTCAGACAACATATTCATCTGCAAATTTCTATTTCTTCACTTTAGAGTGATTGTTCTGTTCATCTTCACATATCTTATTTTGGCCAACAATCTGTAGACAAAACTCTCTTTTTTCTCAGCAGTAGCACTGGGAAAACATCGTTTTAAAGTGACATGAATCATAAGCTCCATTTTTCTTTGAAACACCTAAAGAAAAGGGAAGTGCTTTGATTAGCAAGGTTTAGAAAACAGAAGCAGTATTAGAAGGGAAAAAATAGAAATTGGAAAAAAAAAAAAAAGACAAAAAAGGATGAAAACCATTGTCTTTTCTGTTTTTTTCTTTTCATTATCTCCTTTTAAAATAATTCTTGATGATAATGCTCTTCCTATTGCAGTAATGAAGTGCACTATTTGCCAAAGTGACAAAAAAAGTCTGTTTATGGATAGAGGAAGAAACCAAGCTCAGAACTGTCCTGAGAAATTACCTTAGAGGAAAGTTATAATTAAATTCTAAGATCAATTTTTCTACATCTCATAATCTGATGTGTAAGAACAGAATTGGGAACTATCTTGTCCTACTTTATAGAGCATTTCAAAGTCCAGTAAGAAGAAAGCAGACAATATCCCAAGAAAGAAAATTATTCTTCCTATACAATTGCCAATGTTAGATTCAAACCACCAAGATGTCAACAGTAAGATTTTTATTGGCTTCTATGAGTTTCATTGCTTCTTTGTGGAAAGAGAGAGCAGTCAATGCTTACAACACTTGAGTACTTTCAGAATTCAGCGAAGGCAGTCTAATCTTAAAAACATACTATACAGCACAGTAGCTTTGGGAAGAAGACCTTAGCTAACAGATGGGGTAAAGCCGTGTATTTAAAGAAGTACAAAACATTCAAACTTTACCAAAACAATGAATAATTTTCAGTTTAGACTTTTCTGTAACTAGCTTTGATTAGTTCCTTTTCTTTTTTCTTTTTTTTTTAATAGGTTTGGGGTCCTGGTTTGGATTTTACAGAATTAACAACTTAGTGGTCATTCTCACAATCAGAAAGGAGAAATTATTTAAAGAGAAGGTATGGAGAATTTCAGGGTAGAGACCTGTTTTCATTTATTTCCAAACTGTTGGGCTACAGCTGTCAAACCTAATAAAGATTACATGGTGCATGGGAAAGAAAAAAGTCATGCTCACGTAATTTT
>VZRN01001249.1:154870-201767 GCA_013397935.1 Dasyornis broadbenti
CTCTCCTCTCCTCTCCTCTCCTCTCCTCTCCTCTCACTTTAATTATATTTACTTTGGCTTTTCAAGTGCCAATAGCCCTGAAAGTATTTCTAGTGCATCACAGTTCTGATTTGCCATATATTTATTTATGACCTTTATCAACAACAGAAGAGCAATTGCATATAAATTGTATGGTGATCATGTGGCATGGGTAATTATCCACTAGAGATTGGGAAGGAAATATCAGACAACTTCTCATCTAAAACAGAATTAGAAAGCAGGTTTATAGTGGTATACCAAGACAAAGTTGTAAACGTACTTTGGTTAAAATATATACCTGCAGTACTATCTTAATTAATGGAGAATCCTAGAGTTCAGTTAATTTAGCAATCAAATGCATGCAGGGTTTTTTACACAGAAAATATATACTAATATTTCTATATTTCATTAATATAGGATCTATATTTCAGCTGGAAAATCTCTTGCAGACTCTGAGCAATCAGCCTCTCTGGGTATGGTATAGTAATGTACTAGCTTGTGTGTATGAGGTCTTATTATAGAGATGTCAGTTTTAGTTTGAAACATAAACATATTTTTATTTATACATTAGTGCTTATAGTGATCAATGACCATCTGTGCAGTATATTAGAATTTGGTTTTGATCAGTAGAAAGCAATTATTCATAAAACTCAAAACAGAAGGCAAAGTTGTGAAAGAAAGGAGAAGAATTATGTCTTTCTTACAGGGAAGGTAATTTTAATATAGACGAGATTGGCCCAAGTCCTGCAGTTTGGATTGATAGATTATCTAGCAGAACTATCATTTCAATAATCTCAATGACAGTGTAGCAGTGGATACTTGGTACAATATTATAAATTAAATTTATTGCAAATGTCATTGAAGAGAATATGGAAAGAGATCTGTCATTTGTATTTGTAGAAGTTAAGATAGGAAAAAATTTAAGATTCTTTGACAAAACATAACAAAAATTATCTACATGATAAAGTTATGTTACCAGTTGTCTACAATATTTCTTTCATCACTACTTTGCTCATTAGGATACTTGAATTACCCTAATATTTATTTGGTCAGAGAGGGATGATGTTTTTCTAAACAGAGATATAGTCTTCATTAAATTTCCAGATTTAAAGATATCCAATGTCCACTTTTCAGGAACACTTTTTTTCAGAAAGTATAAGCTGCATCTCTCTAATTACAGTCTACTTGTGCAACTGTAAAGTTAAACTGTGAACTGGAAAATTAATATTTACCTCCATATAGAGTCATATGTTGGCTTGACAGTGATGTTTGCAACATAGATACCAGGCTGGGGGTATAAAAGTTCTGGAATAAAGGGGACTGAGGAATAATAAAAAAAGTATTCTTTTTGTTTACAGATTTTTTGCAGCCTAATTTATCCCTTTCTTTGTCATCACAAGATCATAAATAATGTAATCTAAAATCTTTAAGCAAAATTACAGAAGATTTGAATTTGCAGGCACCAGGTTTGCAGCACACTGGAACTAAATTCTCTTCAAAGTTAGAATTCATAAGTTGAGATTAACTTTCTCACCTAAGGGAATTTTTTGGGAATTATCTTTGAAAGCAGAAACCTACCATTAGTATAAAGTGCATTTAATGCAAAGAAGCTTAGTTGTTGGGTTTTGTAGTGTTGTTATTTGTTTGTTTTGGGGTGTTTTTTAATGCATGCTGAAACCAAACAAATGGACATAAAAATAAACTATATTGCTACTTAACCCTCCATATGCCATATTTTTATCTGTAAAAAATGTGTATACATATTTTTAGGCTAATTCAGTCAGCAAGCTGGAAAACATAAGAGAGCAAATTACTATTAATTATACTAGTTTTAAATTATAATTGAAATGAAAAATGGAATTGTTCAAACCATTGTCCAATGCAGAATTCCTACAGAGGGGATATCAGGTAGATCCCTAGAGACCTCAGTTCTCTTTTAAGCCTGCTACTAGCTTACTTTGAGACTCTTGGCAAATCACATTACATTGTATGTAAGTTTCTCCACCTAAATAATGACAACTTTCATAAAGTGCTTTGGAAACATATACTTCTATAAAGTGTAGATGAATACTGTTGAATGCATGTTCATTATTTGTCATATAAATAATTTATGAAATTATGAAAAAAACACTCAACATCTAAGTTATTGCAGGATTGTTTGTACTTATCTGCTTAATTTCCATATCTGTTTTACCTTCATCATAAACACTTACATGGCTGAACACATGCCCTTCCCTGACTCTTAAAACAAAGAAAATTTAAAACTTGCACGACTGTATTTTTCCTTATTTCTATATTTGCACTCCCATTTTCTTCCTACTTCCTTCCCAGCGTTGCCAGCAGGTCAAGTGAGGTGATCCTTTCCCTCTGTCAGCACTGGTGAGACTACACCTCGAGTGCTGAGTCCAGTTCTAGGTTTGATTCTGGTATGATTCTGTGATTTCACGTTTCAGTAATTTGCCACTCAAATACTTCAACATTTACATTTTCTCCTGAGGTATTCTCTTACACCAAAAGCAAATTTTCCCCAATTATTTCATATTCTAAAAATCTGATTACACTTGTACAACAATGACACTTACTAAAGAGATATTTTGTGCTGTCTTTAATTATTCAAGGAAAGCTGGATCAAAAGAATTTCTCTTAATTCCAGAATAGGCCTGCACTTGTAATGTAAACTGAAAGTAATTATTGCACGTATAGTAATTAAGCTGTTGTGAAAAATACCACACCAATGATTTTAAATAATCCAAAGGGAACGAAAAAGATTAAATTATTCTGCTTCTACTGTAATATATGAAATAATTTAAAAAAAAAACAAATGGAAGCAGCAGAGTGCCACTGTCACATTGAGAAAATCAGACATTTTTATTGGTTTTATTGATCTGTCTCTCTATCTCTGTATCTATCTTTCCATGTTCTGTTGAATTCCACGTTTTCCCTTTTCTCTTACAGTGGTGGACAAAAAGTTGATAAGACTTTCCTTGTCACCAATGGGTGCACAGCCTAGTTCCATTTGTCTAGAAAATTGAAACTAGTGTGTCAAAAGGGGAGAGAAAATCTGTCACGACCATAAGGATGTATAGGATGATAATTCAAGACAGCTTGCAATGACTGTCGTCGTTGAGACAAAGCTCATATTTACCACTGAGAAAATATAGGTTATTACTTCTACACATTTTTTGGTTTTTTTATTTCCCTTCATTTTTTTTTTTAACTATTCCTTAGTTCAAATACTTCTGCAAATACATTTGACAATTCTTTTAATTTCCAACACAGTATTTATACCATTACAGTAGTAATAGTAATCAGGCTTGCTATCCTTTGTTCACTCTATCATCAAGGAAAACATAAAAAAATAAAAATTTCTGGATGCCGCGAGGATGAACACATTCTTTGAAACATCCTTCATTTTAAGAACATTCAGTGCATATGACTGAATGATTATGTCATACCCACGTCTGCCTACATAGCCAAAGCAACACTCAAACATACAGCAAAACCCTGTAGCACTTTAGCATGTACAAAGTGGAGCTCAAGAGACTAATGCCATATAAGGAGTTTTTTAGAAACTCTTATTTATATGATAGTCTGCAATTGTTGACATTTTTTCTTAGTTATTAGAGCAAAAATATGCTATGTTGATTACAGCAAGAATTTGCTTTGTATAAGCTGTTAGGGTTTTATTTAACACATTTCACTATGGTGCATCAAAGCATGAAATGACCATGATTTATTGCAGAGAGCAATTTCCAGCCGAGACAAAGTTATTGGAACTCCTACTGGCTCAGCTGGAAGGAGGGAATTTTCTTGGAGGACATTGTGGAGTAAATAAGTACAGACTCTAAGTGTCCTACTTTTAGTTACAACCACAGTAATATGCAGAACGTATGTGCATACTAAATCTAATCACCAATAGAGATATGGCTAATGAGTTACATTTCCTATGATATTCAACCTCCATATGGCAGGTACAATATTTATCACGCCATATGCTTGATACCGCAGACAAGAGTACATTTTGTAAACATGATTATGACACCTTTTCATTGATTCAAGAAGTGGCATTCAAACAGAAACTGTTTCAAGCTTCTGCCAAGATGGAATAGCTGAGAGGAAGTCAGTAAACTACGACCAGAAGTTCCCCCAGCAGGAATGTTTTTGTCCAAGGAGACCTCAGTATCAAAATAAAGAACAACTCATCATGGCTAAAATACCTCACATGAATTCACAATGGCAAATATTATCACTTTTACTTGAAGACTTCATTGTCAGATTAATGTTTCTCTATAACACCTGCTATGCTCAGTAGATGTCCATTAACTGTAACTGAAGTATTGATGCTTGACCCATATGGAGGCACTTATGTGCAGGCATATGGATCTGAATCCAGCTTTCCATAGGGATTGAGTGGCCTTAACACAACCGTCTCGTGCCATTAACAAGACCAAAAGTCTCCAAGTAATCTGCACGTAGCTTTTTTACATGACACACAGGACCTGCAGAAGGCTGTGCCGTTCTGCAACAAATTTTTAACTTGCCTGAACAGGCAAGCAAATTTTGTCCTTACGGTCTTATACAGCTGAAATTACGAAAGATCTTGTATGTCACAAATACATGAAAATAACTCTGAACTACATGTTCTCTACTGTAAGTGCAAGACAATCTGATCTCCTATTTTTTTTCCCAAAATGCTAGTACTGACATATAGTTTAACATACAATTTATTAGCTAAATACCAACATAGTGTTGTTTTTGCAAACATTACTCAGATCTTATTAAGTATCTGCAAAAAGGATTATTCTGTGTAGATTATTTAAATATAACATTTTTCTCACACATTACAAAAAACCTTTAAGTGCTGAAAGGACCATTAATTCTTCCATAAAGTGTGGAAAACAATATTATTTTTTTCATTTACAAAAAGAGCAAGATCTGTGTTCAGAGATTATTTTGAAACTGCAAAATTACAACCAAGAAAAGCAATTGTAAGGAAACATTGAAAATATAAATCAGCTTTTGAAAAATAAACCAGATTATATTCAGTAGGAATAATCATAAGAACAAGAATTCACAGACAAAAATCAGTTGTTCTTAAGTTCATGAAAGATTATGCCTATTATAAAGGGCAATAATTATTACAAAAGAAAATAAAATTTTCAAAAAATATATAATTATCAGAGAAAAGTGTTTTTCAAACCAAAAAAATTAAAATGACTCCTAGTTTTAAAAATATGGCATGTACAAAATAACATTTTCTTTCATTACTTATCCAACTGTCCTCTCAAAGATCTAATATGATATCCTTGAGTAGGGACTTAAAAAAAAAAAAAACAAAACCTCTATTTTTCATTCCATAAATATCCAGAGAAGGACAATACTATACTTTCTACCAAAAAACCCTAACCAACTAAAGCCTCCAATTTGCAAGCCCCTCCCTCCTTGTAAACGTTTGAATTATGCCTAAAGGGCCTTGTTGCAATTATGCATATAAACAAAGTCTTCTAAGTATTGGCATTCTTTGTGCAGAAACTATCCTTCAATTTTATCTTTAAGTAAAAATTTGGCAATAGAAAAGTTTTGATTGTTAATTTGTGATGATTTTTTATTCTTCGTATCCTAAGTCAGGAAATAGCTCTGGAAGCAAGTAACTACATTTCATGGGAGAAACTATTTACCTTGACAAGGATTACAATAAGGCTTTCTTTCTTGTTTGGAGGATGAGGTGGTTGGGGGTTTTTGTTGTTGTTGAAAAGAAAATAAACCAAACCAAACCAAGGCAAAACATGGTAAACTACACAGAAACATGACTTTAAAAACTAATAACCCACATTTCTGGAGAGGTTTTTCTGAGTATTGTTGTTAGGTTTTAGGTGTAGGAACAGGCATTGCACGCACAAGGACATAGCAAGGACTTGGGACTTGCTCCATGTGGTCTGATTCCCAGCTAGTAATGTAAATAGGCTTTAGTTTAATAAATGGGCTAGAGAGTAGAGTACCTGGTAGTGTCATGCTGGCTATATACTTCAGAAACAGCAATGGAAAAATAGGTTTGAATTTCAATGTTACCTTAGGTAAATTAAGACCTTTTTATTCACATTCAGTCTTCTGAAAACCAGACGTAAAGTCTTGTAGCTTCACTCAGCAGGCAATGGACTAAAGGGTCTTCATTGTCCACCCTGAGATTTCTTTACCTCAGCCAACGGAGAGAGCATCAAGATAAGTAACAAGATGCAAAATTCTTAGCTGGCGAGTGAGCTGATTTAAAGGCTGCCTATAAATAATCAGAAGTTGAAGAATGGTATTTAAGCTTAAAAAGGGTTAAAAATGAATGAAGAAAGGTAAGAGAAAAGGGAACTAAAGAAATTAGGCATTAAGGAATATGGAAAAAAATAGGGCATGAAATAAGGTATAAAATGTGGTAGAAGAGAGGTTAAACTGGGGAAAAAAAAGTATTCTATAGAGTTTTTAATGGGAAAAAATCATAGAATGTTAATCTAAAACCCCAGAGGTGTTTGGAAAATCTTGAGAAACTATAATTCAAAGTATAAAGGGAAGATGGAAAACAGGAAAAGGTATAAAGGTAAGTTTGGTTTTGTTTCATGTTCATGTTGAAAATTCACACAATGTTTTTTCCAGTCACATTTAATCCATGGGATTTGACTTTAAATTTTTACAAAAGACATGAAAAGTACAGGAATTGTAATTTTTTTTCATATTCTGATAGCAACCAAGCAAGTACAAAAAAACAACAACAAACCAAAAAAACAGCAACAACAAAAATTAACAAAAAAGTTAATTGCAAGAATTACTTAAGTGGACAACAAGGAAGGGAATGCTTCAATACTTCAGTACAGCTTCTAAGACCATTTCATTGGCTCCAATGGTAATACAATGGTTTTAGTGCAGTGGTCGAATTTCTTATTATGTGCTGCATTAACTAGGCATATGGAATAAGTTAAGAATGAAGTGGTAAATTTGCTTTTGTTGGTTTAATCCAGACCTTTAACTTCACTGTTTTGCATTTAATAAAATACATTATCAAAAAAGAAGCGTGACATCTCCTTATGAAAAATCTTTTATCTACCTAAAGGCAAATTAAAGAGCAGGTGGTGGATTTAGAAGAACCTACGTCAACTACCATTCCATACCATGGGAAGAAAAATTCTCATTGTTGGTTAGAGACTATCACAAAGAGTCAAATGCAAAGCTAAGTGAATCATTCCTCCAAGAATTCATAATTACTTATCCAGCAAAGGATTTCATTTCACTGCATCTGGGGTGGGATGAAGCCTGTGATAGGCAAAAAATGAACACATTTTAAAGCTGATTATATGTGAATATTTTAAAATTATATGTACCTTCAAAAATGTATTTTTGTTAGAAAATCTGTGCAAGAGTTTCAATATTTTATTCTGTTGATGAAGGTGAGAGGTAAACTCATGATTGCTAAACAGACTCTCCTTGCACTATTTTTCAAGTATACCATAGAAATCCACTTGAAATTCTGCAAGGTGGATGCCCCACAGTAGTTATCTATCAAGCTGCACTGACCATGGGCAATTGTAACAATTTTTTTTTCTCCAACCTAGCTATCTGAATTATAATCAGCACAGAAGTTCTAACAGTTTGCAGTTTGAACGGTACTGGAGTCTGACAACACATTAATAAATAAAGCTTTACTGGGACAGTAGAAAACACAAGCATCAACATGTCCATAAGGCAACTTTCAAGATCCCTGATAGCAAAAACTGGATCATAACTGATATCTTGTCTGTGGTGGAGTGCCAGGGACACTTGGGAGTCCAGGTCATCAGGCCACAACAGCCAACCATGCAAATATCCTTTGAATGTGACTAAGAGTTGCACCACCCCTTTGTTCCACCGCCCTTGGGTCCACCAGTGGGTGTGAGATTTGAGAGAATTATACATGGCATGAAGAACACAGTTGACATCCTGCCTACGGTGCCTGCTCTGCTCAAGGGGCACGGTGTTGTCAGTCTGCCCTATGAGGCCGATAGTAGACATGAGGCAGAGTCTTAAAAAGCAGTGTATATTTCCCAAATATAAAACATAGATAAGCTTGTATTCAGGATGAGCGGCAAATTAGCAATTTCTAACTCCAAGATATGTTAAAATGCTGAATAACAATTAAAGCCACACAACTCTTCTTAATGTATACTTCTCAAGTAGCCATATGTCCTAAACCCCAGATTTTTAAAGTATCTCTTAACCTGTACGTACAAAAGACACGCCTAATAGGATTTTCAAAACCACCCAGGTGTCTAGCTCTCATTGATTTAATTGAGGGTTAAGGAAAAGAATTAAATGCTGAAATAGTGACAATAGAATTCCGTTCAGACTGTCTTATATAATTGTCATATCCTGGAGAATAGGGAACTAGCTAATACTTGAAAGAATGAATGTTTTAGTTAATTTTATTATGTTACTTAACATAGCGTTGCTTAGCTACCACAGTGGTAAGTATATCAGAAAATCTGGCTTCAGGGAACTTCACCATTTTTTCCTTTTGAACAAACATCCAGAGCAGCACAAACCTCATTGTGTCATGTAATTTTAGTAATACATTTTTGCTACCTTCCAAGTTTCATTTCATATTTTCTGTGACTTGTAGTTACAGTGATAATACAGACTAATGTTTTACCTCTGTGTCACTGATTTGTATTTAGAAGGGTATCCTCACCTTGTGTCTCTGTGAAGCACATGAATCAAGAGAGAACAAGTATTGTATTTTACAGATGGAGTTGTCTGCCCCCATTAACAACGTACAGGAGAGTGTTTGAACTACAGACCTGAGGGCACAGCAAAATCCATGTCTCATTTCAAGTCAAGCCAAGGAGACCATATCACAGGGGAGTAGTTGGGAGTGTTCCTTAGAGCATCAAGGAGCACAATGTTAGCAAAAGCAGGATGAACAAATTATCAAGATAGATGGGAAAGAAGTCTGTAAATTTCTGAATTCTTGCTTGAAAATTATAAGGAAACGGCTTTCACGAACAATGAGGTTCCCTCCATAAGTGGCTTTCCTTGCTAATTTTCCTCTACTGTGAAAGCAGAGACATCCTTCCAGAAGAGGTAGCCAAGGAAGATGTGTGGCTCAGCAACTTTTTTCACTGCTCAGTAAATTTTTCCTACTCACACTTTGAGTGTGGGTCAGTCACTTTGCAATGAAGATAAAGTGACGTATCTGTAAACTAAAAATAGGACTAACTTGAAGGATTTGTCTTTGTGATTTTAAGGAAAGTATGAACATCCATTTGGACATTAATTTATGTATTTTAAGCAGGTAATGTAGCTATTCTTGTCTATTATAAAATTTCTAGCCAAAATGCATGTAAACAGACCCACCCACCCAAAAAAACCAACCTCAAAGAAAATACCCTCTACCTGTACATCTAGTATTCAGCAGCCCTTCAGGTTACTGCAATGTGTATCTAGCTATGGGAAAAGGAAGTAACTTGAATATCTACAGAAACATTCTAATCCATCAGAATGTCCATTCCCGTTCCTCCTTACCATGCTTATTAATTTTTGGAACTCTGACTGCTGGGTTGACATTCTTAAGGCTAAAGTATTTTTCTCATTTTAAAACCACATAATCAGGAATAACGAGGAACAATGAATAATTGTACAACTATTGTTTTGTTGTTGTTGTTATTTGAGTTGTGAGGGGGTTTTGCTGTCCTTAAGGAAGGTGCAAGAATACTGTACCACAGCAAGCTTTCCTCTATAATGTCTATTAGAAGTCAGTCTTAGAAGAAACTTCAGGTCTCACAAATCCTTTAAGTTGCTAAGGGATGCTGCTCTGGTTTGCTCAGAAGTTACATCCCATTGCCTCAGCAGCTTCCCTCTCACCAATCATAGTGAATTGCAAGCGAGCAACTCCATCCTTTGCAGCACCAACTCACAGCTTTGCCTGATGACATTTAATCATCCAACTCAAAACCATAAACTTTATACAATTTTCAGAAATCCTAAGTCCTAGAATAATGAGCTCTTGAGATTTTATTTTCTCTTCTTCTCTTTCCTCCTGACAAAAGGAACTGTAAATGACAAATTCTAACTCTTCCTGGAGGTTCCCACTCAGTCAGGCCTTCTCTATTCACATTCTCTTATTTAGGCTTTTTCTGAGGATTTCTTTTTTTTCCTTTTCTTTTTCTTTTTTTTTTTTTTTTTTTTTTTTTATTAATTGGGATGTAAAAGCCCAATCACANGAAATAGGGCTGTAAAGACCCAATCCTCCAAAACCCCATAAACTACAATTTTTAGTAGTGATAATAGGTTTACCTATTTTAGTTGTCACCTCAGGAAACTTCTTTGCAAGATATTGATTCCTATCTCCTTTCTCCAGCACAGGATAGGGTAAACCAAGGTGCAGAAGCAGGGTAAGGTTGTTTCCCTTAACAGCGGGGATTTGAGAACATACTTGCTCTCTTACTTCAAAAGTTCTCATTTCCTATTGCAGAAAGTGGATTTGGTTATTGATCAACAGAATGAAATTAATAAATGCAATGGTGGTATCACTCTTTCATTGAAATATATTAGATTATTTAGACAGAAGAAAAATCCAGCCATGAGGCTCTATCATTCTGTCAAAAACTGAATGAGGAGGTCAAAGAAGCCTTGATGTGGTGGCAGTTACTGTTAATATCCACTGAAGACCTCCTGCATACTTTCAAATGCTTTACTGAATGAAAGGCTTTTCTCACAATAGAAGGATATTTCTCCAGCAACCGCATAGCAGTCTACTGGGCTTGTCCTCTATGTCCCATTTCTCATGCCAAATCTGTGCAAATGGGTGCAGGACAACCTCAGAAAAGTAGTAGGGTTTTCTCTTTTATAGCCTTATGCCTGCATGGCAAATCAAATGTGTCCAAGCATGTGATCATGCTTCCACAGAAACATTATCCTCTGAACCTTGAACTGGACTTCTCACTAGGATCACCAAAGCCATTCATTTAATAGCTCTCAAAGGTGCCATATTCCATTTGTATTTCTTGGTAAATTACACGGTCTTTCTTGTGAACCTTTGGCAGTTTAGGGGATCTGTTTGGACACAAAATGTAACATATCTGTTTAGCTTAAACCCATCCTCAAGATATTTCAGCTGCGAAAGTGTTGAATTCCTCAGGGTCCTCGTCATTCTGGAAATTCAAATAGAAAGCTATGTCAACTTCCAAGCCTATGTCCAGTGAGATTTAGTCCTTGTGATTTATCAGAATTATTTTCCTGTTTCTACTTTAACAAGTCATACCGTATAGTGAAATGGTAAAACAGACATATTGCAGAAAAAGGAGTTATCCACCCTTTTCCCCTAAATCATGCATTTCTGTTTCAAAGAGCTTGCTTTTGATGCATGGGATTGAATCAGGTTTTGAACATTTTGTCCATTAAAATCTCACACTGAATCCATCTCCCTCTGCAAAAACAGTAGTAGCAGTAGCAGTAGTAATAATAATAATAGTAATAATAATAAACAATGATACACCCTCCCCAAAAAACACTAAACAACAGCAGTTGAAAAAAAAAAAAATTGAAAAATCATGTTAAACTGCAAAAGCCCAGCATCTCACTGTGTGCAAGAAGCCAAGAAACTGTTTTTTCCTGAAGGAAAGTATACCTTTAGTGCTCCAAATGACATGATCCTTTTTGACAGGACACTTTGTGGTCAATATTACTTAAGAAATCACGAGATCACTCCAACAGCTCATTATGCTCTGGTAATGTGGCAATCCCCGTGAGTTCCTGTATGCAATAAAATTCTGGATGGTGAGTCTGTTAGATTTAGTATACACACTAATCCAGACCACCTCATTGGATTTCCAAGAAGTAGGGCACTGTTTTTGTCATCACCATCAGTCTAAACAAAGCAGGACACTTCTATATGTCCCCTCCATACTAAGGTAACTGCTCAGCTCTTTATATTTTCTATTCATATAGTCTACAATTTAAGGTAATTTTATACTAGGTAGTCAATTTTTTTCTCAATTTTTAATGGAACATATTTACCTAATTAAGTCAAGCTTTTAGCTAATCTGCAAATCAATGGATGAAAAACATTAACCTAATTGGGCAGCAGTACTGGAAGTGTTTGAAAACTGCCAGCAAACATCCTCCTCTATTGTACCAGAATTTTATAGTGAGGAGTATAGTCATATACACATGATTCAAAGCCTGGATGAAACAAAAAAGGGCTCGTAATCTCATCTAGAAAAGGAAATGCTCCAAAGGAAAAGAATTATGTGAATTATGTGAAATGAAAAACAATCCCTACCAACTGCCTGAAAGAACTGGAAATAAATTTCTTGGATCTTTTTCATAACCTTTCTCCAGACTAGCTGGCTACTAGTTACCTTAACCCATGTTTTATTTTTCAGGTTCATTTCAGCTTTAATGATCCCTTTTCAAGCCTTTTTATAGAAAATCTGTTTTCTGAGTATTAAGAACCACCTATTTCAATTGGTCTGTGAGATAAAGGTAAACATTTTGAAGGCTTCTTTTTCTCTGTTTTTTAATTTATGCCTTGCTCTGATTCTGATATTGCTCCTTACTGTTGTTTTGCTTAACCTTGTCCTTTTTCAAATCTTAAAGCTGGCTCTATCTAAACACCAATTGTCTCAACTTCTTCATTCCTTCCTCCATCACATCCCTTCATCAGCCCTGGCCTCAAGCAGATCTTTCCCCTCATCTGTTTTCAGATCATCACAAATTTGGATTCATTCCCTGGATCTCCAGGGTTTTCCAGTCAGAGCTGAGAACCTCTTCAGTTAATTAATGCATGATCCAACCGTACCTCAGTGTGGTAAAGCAATGTTATGCCATTTTCTTTATGAACTATATAAATGATGATTGCTGATCCAAACTTCTGCTCTATAATTTTAGATCTGTCTGAACAAACTCCAGCTCTATATTAAATAGCAGTCTTTCCAGTGCGTTTCATACTGTGAGTATCTGTGCCCAGATTGTCAAATTTCAAATCTTTGGTCTGTCTGCACAGCTCTAGAGGATTTGGTGATCACAACATTGTGATAAACCTGAGTTAGCTTTACACTAGGTACTGAAAATAACAATAGCAAAATCATGAACTTCAATACCTGAAGGTAAAAGTCCATGAAAAATTCCTTTATATTTACTTGAGGAACTGAGTCATGATGTATCTTCAGGGCAGTTAAAGCCCAAACTAGCTAGATAGAAGCCAGAGAAGGTAGCTGCTTAAATTTTACCTTAGAGTCCCAAAGTGGGCATAGGCTAGGAAAGAATTATGTATTATTATTAAATCAAAATCACAGTTGATAAGCATGAGTCTTTCATTTGGACAGTAAAAAATACACTGAAAGTAAAAAATAAATGCATTCCAAGATGTTATGTAGATGCATCTAGGGTCACATAAAACTAAATTATATTCTATTATTTGAGAATATAATGTGGACATTGAACTAATGAATATTGTAATAAATTCCTGTAAAGAGATAGAATTAAGATCACTCATGTAGGATTCACCGGTGTTTCCTAACATGGGTTCATAACTATATAACTTTAAGGCTTTCTGGAAGCAGAGGCTAGGGGAATCTTTTTCTTTCTTTCTCTCTCTCTCTCTTTCTTTTTCTTTCTTTCTCTCTCTCTCTCTTTCTTTTTCTTTCTTCTCTTTTCTTTCTTTCTTTCTTTCTTTCTTTCTTTCTTTCTTTCTTTCTTTCTTTCTTTCTTTCTTTCTTTCTTTCTTTCTTTCTTTCTTTCTTTCTTTCTTTCTTTCTTTCTTTCTTTCTTTCTTTCTTTCTTTCTTTCTTTCTTTCTTTCTTTCTCTTTCATTTTCTCTCTCTCTCTTTTTCATTCCTTCCTTATTTTCTTCCTTTTCTTCCTTCCTTGCTTAGAAATTGCATCCAGGTATGAAAATCCTACATGTAAAAAGATTTCTAAGCTTGCTTATACATAGAAAGACCAAGGACACTGTAAAACCATCTCTTTTTTCCAGGACTTTTAGTGTTTCGTGCCACAAATAAATCAGAAAGGGTTATGTTCTCCCACACATATTGAAATTTGGATTCCCATTGCTTCAGTACGCATTAGCAAAGAAAGTCAGAGAAACATAATGAACAATATTATCTTTTACACTAATGAAGTAAGTTGAATTTCTTCTTAGTGATGACAGTGTTTGGCATTTTCTATCCAATGCATTAAAAGTATATCTTTCAAAGAGACTGAATATTTATATGAAATTATATGACAAAAACTAACTATGGTTTCTTGGCAAAGTAGTATTTGTTCCTCTAGTCACGCATTGACTTTGACAATCATCGGCAGTGTTAAGTTTCTGCTAGTTTAGGACTTGATTCTGTGATGCTGAACAATTCTGTCATTAAAGTGATGAAAACAAAAGGACAGATATTTACAAAAGCATTCAGATGTTAATTATTAATAAACATTTCCAATAAAATTTATAATAATTGTGAACATCAGACATTATACAGTCATAGACTCATAGGATCATAGAATAGTTTGGTTCGGAAGGGACATTTAAAGTTCATGTACTCCAACCCCCCTTCCATGGGTAGCAACCTCTTCAGCTAGATCAGATTGCTCAGAGCCCCATCCAGTGTGACTGTGAATGTTTCCAGGAATGGGAATACTGGACATCCATCCAAAATCCAGTGTTCTGTCAACCTCATTGTAAAAAATCTCTTCCTTATACCAAGTTTGAACAATGTCAAGCGATGTTGTGTATAAAGGGCTTTTTTGCACTCTTCATTTCACCAGTTTGCCGAAGACTTGTCATGGGAACCATACTTCACATGTCCTTATTCATAAATGAAACAACTCATGTATGTGTAAATATAATCCTCCACAATTTAGCGATAGGGCCTGTCAAGGGATTTTTTTATGCCACTATTTTCCCTGTTTTCCATATTGTGTTCACACATTACCTTGTTTAAGAACCAAAGTTTATCAAACATAAGGAAAGAAAATTATCCCAACCCTGTTGAACAAAACAAGCATTTTCAAGCCATATTCTAGCTCTTGAAACCGTTGTTAGCTGGGGAATTTTATGCACTTGAGCAATTCAAAATTTCATTGAGATTGATCCTGTGCTGTTATAGAAAAATTTTCAAGAATTGCTTCCAATCTCAGCTCTTTAGCCAGACTTCACATCTCTACCAAGTTCCTGGGACCATTCAACTCTGATTAATGACAGCGAATCAAAGCTTGAGATGTCTCATATTTTAACTCCAGATAAAAAGCAGTATATGAAGAAAAGGATTTGCAACACCACCAGTGTCCTCACAAAAAAACAACAAAAGGCTTCATCTCCACTAAGAAGAAGCACTTCTAGGGAATATTCTCAGCTATTATTTAGAAAAGCTTCTGTTTAAACAGGCAAAAAAATACAGTAGTAGAAAGGTTGTCTGTGTTTATCAAAAACCAGGTTTCCAGTTAGGCTATCAATTCATTTCTTCTGCCTTTTTAAACAGCAATTATATTTCAATAAATTTTAAATGTTGTAAACTGGACTGAGTTTCAAACAGTTTTAGAAACACAAAACTGAGTTATTAGTTCCTCTTTCAGATTCCCTCCAAACACCCAGTCTTAACCTCAAAATTTTTCATGTTGACTGAATCTGGAACACGTGGATAAAGTATTTATTCTCTTTGAAAAAAAAACATTAACATGAAATTAAGATTTCCATAATAACAGATGGGCTACTCAAACTTCATTCCTTGAAGAAACGATGGGCACAATTCTACATAGCTAGAGGGTGGCTACACACTGAATGTGACTAATAGATGCCTTTGCAACAGTGACATACTGGTAAGAAATATTTGGTATTTTTAGCACACGATTTCTTGACTGCATTAATCTGTAATGGTGGTGGCCAGCTATCTTGGGTGCTGTGGTGCTAAGACTTCAATCAAAGCTTATAAATAAGGGTGATAGCAAGCACTGATTGGGGGAAAAAAAAAAAAATGGAGCATGACCAGAGTTTCTTTAACAACATCATTGGATTATGAATAATATTTCACCAAGTGGAGTAATTCCCTCACTCTTCACATGCCCACATTCCTGGAGATGAGTGTTTTGAACACATCATAGGGAAGACAGATGGCAGAGGATCTGTTTGGTGGTGTCATTTAACTTTTATAGAAGTTTGAGGGTTTTTTTTACAAATTTATCTTTGGCAAGCAATCAAATTAGACTGTGCATCTTACAACACTTAGTAAAATGCATTTGTTCCCTGGAGTATAAAGCTATATAATATAATGCAGTTAAGTATTGCTATATTTGAGCTTTTTACAAAAGACTATACACACCATATTGCTGGTCAGCTATGGAATTTCACAGGGGCTTTGTAGACCCTGCACTCACAATTACAGAAGTTCCTCACACACTCAAATGCATTTCTTTCTTTATGCTAAATATAACATTCACTGCAGTGACTCATAAATACTCCAAGGTCTTTAATGTAGTTTATTCTAACTGTTGTCCCTGCAGAAAATATGAACAAGTATGCAGGGGGGAGTAAGGAATTTTAAAAAGAAAATATTTTATAATTTACTTTATTTCAAAATATATATAATATTTTTATATTAAAAAAATTCTAATTTAAGTTTAATGTGTGGGTTTTGTTTTTGTTTGTTTCAGCCTAGTAACTACAGAAATGCAGAAATATATGGACAAGAGGAACAACTCCCTTCTTGACAGGCTGTGCATTCAATATAAAGGTGAAATTTGAGGCTGACTGTCTTCTCTTTTCATCACCTATGATGGTTTTTTATAGTTTCTTTGTCCTCTCAGAAGACGCTTTCTCTTCATTTCATATTTGGTTTTCCATAGACTTTTCATAATTCATTTGTGAAAAACATCAGTCATAAATCTGTTTATGCAGACACCTTCATAGTTTCAACAAAACTTACCTGGATGGGCATCATGTAGGTATTTAATTGCAGATGCTTGTTGTGTGAATACCAATATGTGTGAATATGTATAATGCTGTGCATGTTATGATTCTTCAAACTTTATTAAAAATATATGCTTTTTCCTCGCTAATATATAAGATATCAGATTTTCCTTTCTCTTTGGCAGATCCGTGTAGTTAAAATGGGACCATTTTAGAGCATCTGATACTATTTCCTGTATTGGTCATCAAAGTTCCCAAACTAATACCTATTCAAAATTTGGGCTATTGTACAGTCATTATTTACATGTGAGATGGTAGACTAGACTTAGACACACTTAATACTTCTTAGACAGTCATGGAAATTGTGAAATCTGTAAATTCAGACATTACCCTCTCAAAAACATCCTTTGATTTAAATGTCTTAAATTCTCAATTCTTCATTTTAGTCCCATTGTGATGCAGACTCCTAAAATTCCCTTTTACTCCAATTCAGACACTCAACATTGTCACAAACACTCTGGCTAAACATTTAAGTAGAGTGATCACTTTAAATTCCACTTTAAAAACATGCTTAGGTCCTAAGATCTGTACCCCTGTAACATGTCCAAAGACTTGACTGTGTTGATGAGCAAGATGATTCAAACCCTGGCTTCCAGATAAGATTATGAAGGATTTGTGAACAAGTTTGTCTTGTCTCTAGTCTCTAGTCACATAGGTGTGCTCACAGTGTGCTTAATGCAGAATGAGAGTGTTCAAGCCAATGACTTGCTAATACAAAATTCTTCTGTAGCAGTGAGAGCAAGGGCTGGACTTCCCCTACTCAGGCAGGGTTCGCCTGCAGTTGCAGTATTCATGCTGCTTTTTGCTAACACCTTCTGTCAGAACCTTACCTTGTTTACACAGTGACTGACGGGTAACAGAAGAGTCAAGCAGTGTAGCACAGTCCTGAACTTAATTTATTTTGGTGTTTAGCACATGCATCTGCAGAACTTTAAGATACCATTTGAAACCCCTCAGAATGAAGAAAAATTTGAACTCAGCTCTGCCACGTTCTTGGGCCAACCATCTAGACACTGCATTAGTATGTAAGGGGAAGGCAAAACCTTTTCTTTTTTGTTTCATTTGAAGACAGAAACAGGAGTCTACTTGTCTGAAAAGACAAAAAAATTAGTGCTGAAGTTCATGAAGCTTACCTATAAATATAGCTTATGCAAGTATCTCTCATAGATAGACACCAAAGGCTGAGAAAAAGAAAACTTCTTAGAGATGTACTTTTCTCCAGTGATTTTTAAATTCAATCATCTCGTTGTAAACTTTCTTGGAACATTGCTGTCACAATTCCATACAATGAATGCTTTCTATGCACACTGTAGTGAATCTGACCTAATAATTTAAGCTTCTGAATTTAAGTTTGAACTTACAACTCTTGGGTACCATGATAGTGCCAAAATGCTCTTCCAGTTGCATGCCATGACATAGAAAGTATTGAATAATTGTCTGTTGACATATTTCAACACAGGATAATTACTTTCTATTTCAGCAGAATCTGTATGAGAAAAACTTGCTTACACCAGTTTGTTTGTTTCATCATTTACCTTTTTCTTTGCAATTAACTATTACAATTGAAAAAATCATGATTAACATCACAAAGTAATTCTAAAATTTTATTTGGTTCATTGTCAAAAAAGCAGTGTATATTTCCTCTGTTTTGTTCACTTTAACTCCCACGGGGCTATATAGTGATAATGGCTTTGCCTGGTAGTGCCTAAAAAATGCAAAGAGAGCAATTTGCACATCAGATGTTTTTAAAAGGCCAAAGTCTTTTCTTTGGCAAATGAAAAGAAAAGAGCAAAAGAGAGAGAGAAGGAGAGAAAGGGGCAAAAAACTAAGCAAATTATGATTAACAGGAAGATTTACAAAACCAGATAATTTTCTTATGAGATTCAGCAGAAGGATCTGAATTCCTTCTGAAAACATGGGATTGTTTCAAAAATATTCTCCATTATGTAACCATCTGACCTCACCAAGCTTGGTACAGAGGCTGGGACAGGGTGGTGGAAAGAGCCTTTATTCTCTGTTTCCAAAGCTATTCAGAACATGGGGATTTTTTCTTGAATACTCTTAGATACTATAGCACAGGTTTTTATTAAGAGGTTATTACCTCGACCACTTAATTTGATATTTATAATCTTTCAATTGTTTTGTTAAAATGAAGAGAATTAATGGTATGAATGGAACATTAAAACAACTTAGACGTTTCATGTTTGGCAACTACTTTGTAGACAAACTCGGAGATGACTGAAAATCTATCAAGATTATTTCTTGTATTTCTTTACATGTTGTTTGAATATACAAACTCCAAAAAAACTATAGAAACATTCCTCTCAATCTAATACGTTTGATGTTGGCAGCTGCAGCAGGATATACTAGGTTTCTTTGGGAAACTGAGAAATTCTTCTTCTTGATTTACTAAATTTCTATATCAAAACCTTCAAGCCCATAAATTTTAAGCTTTAAATTGTTCATTGTTATGTAAAGAGAATGTTGTAGCTGTTTCAAGAGTGACTCTTACCTACCTGAGATTTAATGAAAGGAGAAATGACTCACTTGCAGAGAGGAGGAAATATTTCAGTGTCAAGTTGTTATCATCTTTTCAACGTCGTTTATTTTGATCTCAAATTTTAAACAGTAAGTCACTGCAGAAAGGAATAAATGAGTGGGAGGCCAGGTGAGCTGTTTAAAAGTGCATGAGAAAGTTACTTGAAAACTTACATTTATTGCATCAAGAGAAACTGAGGTATTTATTGTATCAAGACAAATGAAGAGTGCCTAATAAATCAGTGGTAAACTTGTAGAAGGATTTTTTTTAAGGCTCAATTTATTTGCTTTTTTTTATTTCCTGACTGAAATGAGACACATTTTGTTCTCTTTCTGAAAGTATTTTTCATTGGTTAAAAAATGGATGCATAAATTTCTCTGGGATTAAAGTCGAAAAAGAGAAGAACCTTCAGGACTGTAAAAATTAGTCATACCTATCTGAAGAGCACCATTTTCTCAGCAGTAGGTCACAGAAGCACAGAATTTGGCTGGGTTTTCATTCATGTGTTTCTCGCAGGGAAGCTGAATTAATCTTGCTAAAACTGCTACTGTTTCATGAAAATCTTACATATATGCACTGAGATTTTTTTTTTTTAGGTAGTTACATTATACATCAAGGTGCATAAATTACAAAAAAATTGCCTGGCATTCCTTGGTTGTTTCAAAACAGAAGGAAGGAGTGGAAGATCTATCTTTAATATGTGGAAAACATGGAAGAATATGTTTGTGAAGAAGGCCAAACTGCATCAGCACATGTGATAGTGCAGTCTAAACTCTTTCCAAAAGATTGGACATGCAGCTTTTAAAGACACATGCTATGCAGGATCCCATAATGCCATTAAATCTGAAAGTCTGTAGCAAAATTATGTGGCAGAAAGTCATTGAAGTTTATTGTGTTCTTACAAACATTCTTTCATGAAGAAAACTAGTGAAGTTCACATCGTCATTTTAAATGGTTTCCATTATGATACTGAGAAATACTCAGCTGTTTCTGAAAGTTCAAATTACCAGCGTAATTTGCCAGATCTGCAAAATATCTTGTGGTAAAATTTCTTAATGTTGATCTCTCAACAAAATCTAGGTCAATTTCAAATAAGCAAATCTTAAGAGAAATGAACCCAATTAATGTTGTTAACAATTAGTGTACTCTATAATGACAGACATATATTAGAAGCTCCTGAAAAATGATTCTATCTTGAAAGTTAAGAATTTTTTTTTTAGCAAGTAAGATATAAATGCACACACAGGGGGATGTTTCTGAAAGGTACTAGCAGTTTCTATATAATGGAAATGGATTAATCAAAACCAACACTTTACTCTATTGGGTGCTCATTTTCACACAAAATGAAATTATTTATCCCATTATCCAGTTAAAAAAAAAATGCATTCTAGAAAATTTAAGATATAATATTATATTAATTTTGGTTTGTTAAGACCACATCTTTCTAGAGTTCAAATTATTTAATTAATTTTGCCTAATCCATCAACTTAAACAACTAATTTTTTTGCACTTCTGATATATTCACAATTAAGAAGTTCTTGGCATCTTAGATACTACACAATGTGACAATGACTGCTGACATGGGGCAACACAGCAGAATTATAGAATCCAGTGTAGCTGAGGATCCACCAGACTGTGACATCATTGTATCATGTCTGATTTTTATTGTGAATATTTGATGCGTTTTACTGTTTCAGCTGAGTCACTGAATTTTTTCTGGGTTGTTCCTCCTTGACCTTCATTGCTCTATTTCTTTTTCTTGTCATCTAAAGCACATGCACACACATACACACACGCAAAACCCATTACAAAAAGGGTAGTCATCAGAGTTAGGATTTCTTTCCCAATTCAGTGAGACCGGATCTCCTAAATGAGATAGGTTTCATTCATTAGTGTTCTTGCTGGTCTCATTCATGCATGTATTTTTAATATAAAGTCTAAAATTGATATGTGCATCAGAAAAGGATAATGATTCCAATTTTGGATACTAATAAAGCAGAGGTCTATTGATGCAGTAAATGTACAGTTAAGATATTTTGTGATAGAAATGTATTTGAGGCTTTTGACCTACTGTACTCAATGTCTATTGTTAGACAAAATTTCTTTGTCTTTACTATGAAAGGAAGCTGGGAAATAAGCCTGTCATTTTGGCCTTCATTATTTCCAACTGTTTAAGCAAGTCCAGTCACATAACTGGAATGTAAATCTTGGGAAAAGAATAAAGTGGTAGTAATTAATGATCTTGAAGTTTCTTTCACTCAGAAAAAAATGCAGTTGTCGGTAGGGACTATATTCCGTTACTTATCTGAAGCAAGAACTGTATTCCTTGCTTGTCTGAATAGTTGTATTTTAAATATTTAACATATATTTGACCTATTGGTTTTCAGTATTACTAAAAAAAAAAAAAAAAAAACATGGGTTTTTTTTTTTTTTGGATTTAGGAAAGCCAAGGATNTTGGCATTAGGAATGCACAGGATAATCTCTTGGCAGAGATGACATACTAACCAAATTAAAGACCAATAATGAATCAATCCATTTGTTAAACCAACAGGTAAAAATAGTGAGGAGAGCAGAGAGCAGAGACTGTTAGGAAAAGCAGACAGTCACAATCTATTTATATGACTACATTAGAAAGCTATTAAATATTTGTGAATATATATGAGTTTAAAAATGGTATGTGTTGAGTCAAAAGGCAGAGTCTGATGTTCATGTAATTTTTCTATTCCCTAGAAATGGTTCACAAAAGAATCAAAAGAAATAACATAGAATGTATGACTTAACTACAAAGTACTCTTTGTATTTTGCTATAGCAATGAATTTCAAGTACTGCAGCAAGCCTCACAGTGAAAGTTATCATTTCTTCTTACAAACTTTTAAATACCATATTCCCAGCTGTTGGGATCAAAAGAATATCTTGCATTTCTAATCTTAATATTTTATATTTAAAAACACATTGATTCCCCTTAGACTACTTAAATGAATAACAAAGAGTATCCTCTATCATCTCTTACCATTGCAGTCCATGTCAGCTTAAAACACTCACTAGTATAACAGAGCTTTTAGAACAAAATTTGGAAATACACAGGAAAAGAAAAAATATAAAATATAAAAACCACTTTTTTTTCTTTCTTTTTTTTTTTTTTTTTTTTTTTTTTTTTGTATGGAGCCACTATTTTCCTTTGTCTAAAAAAAAAGATGATAGACGCAACCACTGATAGTGACTGATCATGAAAAGAAACCCCAGGAGCATAGACACACTATAAAAAGATCTAGGAGGAAGTCATTATGCTGTTGAGGGAATAAGAAATTTAAGTCAGAGAGTTGTGAAATGTTCTCATTATAGGTCATCTCAGTAATTATCTGACATCTACAGATGGAGTCACTTCTTAATCAAAAGAATGAATCATTACTGATATTGATTCAGACCAAGATGTTTGAAATAATGAGTCCAGTAACTCAAGTACAAATTTAGAGGTAATTTCAGCAACTTCTTTGCTAAAGTTTCAGACTAAATAATAATGAAATATTTTATTACATTGCATAATAATGATAAGGAAATGGCCAGAAGACTGTGAACTAAACTACCCCATCAAAATCTGCATGTTAAGACTTAAACAAAAGAAGGAAGAAAGAGGTCACTAATATTTATCATTCCACAAACACTATAGCTTAATTAGTGTTTACCAGAACAGAAGATTGTTTTTTCTTGACTGCTATTAGATTTAAGGATCTGCAAGTATTTACTTTAGAAATCTTTTTCTCAGCAATTCATAATTTGACTGTGAAAAACACCCTGAACAGCATGCAATATCACAAGAACTATAAAAAGTTCTAAGAGTGCACTTAAATATCTAGAACAAAAGCAAAAATAGTAAAGAAGGAACTGCAGTTATTGACAGTGCACATTTTTAGAGAAACACTTTATTTAAAAAAATCAGTTCCTTGAAAGAGGTTGATTTACTACAATAAGAGCAGCAATGCCAAACCCGTTGCTGAATAGACAGGAAAGGAGAGACAGCTTCTTGTCCCCAGAGACAGTCACTTCAGGGCTGCGTTGCATTCTGTTTAGAGGCTGCAGTTGCCCATCATGTCACCGTTCTGTGAATACACAGAAAACTCTTCCTTGTCTGTGTGACACCCTTCATGAATCCAGTACTGATGCTGGCTGAAATTCATCCTTATCTGGGAGACCAATGCAAAGCCTGGAATGTAGGCTGGTAGAAGGTCATCAAATCTAGTCACTCACAAGGGTGTCTATCGTTGTCAGTCATCACAACCAACACATACCTTTCCCATGGGAATTCTAGTTATGAGTCCCCTAAGACTATGAAGCTCAAGATATGTTGTAAATGCTTCCCCACACTGATGAAGGCCCACTGAGGAGTAGTTTCAAGTGTAATTAGGATATAATTACTCCCTTTCTTATTCTGGCATGAGGTGTCAATGAATGTATCCTTTTTTTTTATTTTCTAAAGCTACACGGTTTTTTATCATGTAAGCTTTTATGATATATAACATTTTGACCAAGAGGCCAACCTATCTTGGTCTTTACTAAAACTTGCTCCTATTGCTTTGATTCATGGTGTTATTGCTTCACTTGCTACCATTTCAGACTTGCCTAAAAGAACAGAGCAACTCAGCCCTGTGGATCCTAATGCTAGATACCATTTTTCTAGAAGCTAGAAAAGTACTCATTTGTACAATAGGTATAATCTTGGCTAGGTTGTACCATTTTGTAATTATGAGTGCATTTTCTGTTAACACAAATTGATCTCTTCACCACAATATTTTGCCATAAAAAGAAGAGCTATGTCTTTCAGATAAAATCTTGCTCGAGTAAGTCAGCAGCTCTTTTAGTCACAGCACAGAAGAAAGACACATCCACTCATCCAAATTAGATCCTCTTTGCTCTAGTGTGCAAAGACAATGTTCTTTCAAAAACAGTTTAGAATGTAACTTCCAACTTTCCAGAGAAAATCACGTGAAATCTATGGTGAAAGGTATATTGTGATCAACAATCATAAGTAGTAAGATAAAATATAAGTAGGACTGTAAGCACAGGTGTACATAAAAAACTTTCTAATATTTGGAAAGATGGCAAAAGAAGTGGTAAGACTGAAATAAATAAAAGGATGTCATATCTGTTGTGTATTTTTAGTACCATGTTTAGTCTTTCTGAAGAAGGAAAACCAGGATATTATTTTTAAGTTAGTTGAGATATTCATGCATGGAATGTTCTTACAATGCATCATCCATAAAATCTGGCAAGAAGCTTGAAATTACAGTGACCTGCTAAGTTTGAAAGACTATGTGAATTCGAAGCAGGACAGGTTCCTCCTAACTCTGATGGGGAAAAATACTGCTTTGATTCTCTTCTTGAAATCTCAGGAAAGAAAACATGTTAACAATATGGAAAAGAGTTTTCAAGGTCACCAAAGCCCTGGTGTGTAAGCAGAGTTGTGCTGCTGCAGTCACATCCCCTCTGGGCGAACTTGGAGGACTAGACTTCTAAGAGCAAGGAACGAGATCCCACCTTGAAAAATGCAGAGGGAGAGGTCACCATGTCAGAGAGGGCAAAGACAAAACCTGCATGGGCAGGCAATGCTATCACTCTTCCTCCACCCTGCTGCATGAGAATCACTAGCAGGACATGGTATTCAGGATGTGATGTCTTCTACTACAGAGCAAATACTGAGAGGCTCATTCAGGAATGCAGAGGGGTAGGATATGGGTGCACTACTTTCCAGCCTGCCAGAAATGAGAAGCGCCCCAAGGAATATTAAAAACTCTCCAAACAAATAGCTTGCAATCAGGTATGCTTGGAATTTGTGCTTTCATGTTCTCCTTGTAAATCTGTTTCCAGTGTCAGGATCATATGCACTTTAAGGTTCATGTGATCTACGTGGATCTAGCATGCTCAGAGTGCATAAGAAAATATATGTACCTGCAGACAGGAAACACAAAAGAGAGTATATGGTTTGCAACTTTTTTGTAGACTTAGGAAAATCTTTTCTCAATTAAAATTCACAGCCTTGAACTTTCTCCCTGTTAACATTTCCTTTTCTCCATTTTATTCATTAGTCTCTTGGTGTATGCCGTCCTATTGTCTCCGTGGAGATTTGAGTTGACATTTGTGTTGGGTATAGGAGTCAGGGTGTTTGCAGCAGAGGCGTTCAGGGGTGGCCTCTGTGATGAGAGCTCGGGGTTTGTTCTGTGCTGGACATTTAGCCAGCTCCAATCCACCCACCCCAGGGCATGGCTAAACCTCTCAGCTGAGATGGTGATACGTGTGAGAACACATATGTAACAAAGAGTAAAAATGCCACAAAAGTACAAAAAAAGGGGGAAGAATGAGAAAAAGCAAAGGGAAAACCAAACTGAGAAAAGTAGGAGGAGAAAATGGAGTTTCATAGAGGAGCAGATATCCACGCTACAGGCCATGGAGGACCCCATGCCAGAGCAGGTGTTAATTCCTGAAGAATTGCTGTGGATGGAGAGCCCATAATAGACCACAGGAAAAGTGAAAACAAAGGAGTAGCGGAGATGTTATGGACTGACTGCAACTCCCCATTTCCCAGTCCCCCTATGCCCCTTAGTGTAAGATATAGAAGTCTGGAGAAATTGAGGCTGGGAAAGTGGAAGGAAAGATATAATTTTCATGTCTGGTTGTCACTGATATTTCTCACTACATAAATTTATTTTAATTGGAAATAAATTAGCTTTCCCCAGATCAAGTCTGGTTTGCCCACAGTGGTATTTGGCAAGTTATCTCCCTGTCTTTATCTCTTCTCATGAGCTTGCTTGTTCCACTTTTTTCCCTATTTTCTCCTACCCATTCCTCTGAGATGGGGAGTAAGAAAGCAGCTGTGTGGGAGTCTCTCTCTTAGGCAGACTGGTTAAAAGTCTCAGCTGGGCCTCTTATTACATTGTTGGCTTTTGTATATCATATTGAAATATTCATTGGGACAAAGACAGAAGAGTGGTGATGTAGCCCAGTATTTAAAGTACTTAGTGAAACAAAGAAGAGGCAGATATCTACCCTTCCTTATACCTCATGTCTTCATGACTGTAACATTGGCCCAGGATCAGATTTGTCAAAAAGACAAGGCAGAGTCCTGTATCACAGCTGTGTTTTTTCGTGACTAAACCATTTGGCAAAATGGTCAGTCTTTGCAGCTTTAGCTCCCTGGTGCCCAAGGGCTAATATAACCTCTGTTTCACAGCCAAATTCCCTGTTGTGTTTTAACACCAGCCATCAACTAAGTACCACATAGCTGCTCTCTCACTCCCCCCACTTTTCCCCCTGTGGTGAGGAAGATGGTAAGGAAAAGACATACCTCGTATGCTGAGACAAGAACAATTTAATAATTTAAACAAAATAGTAAGAATATTTTAATAATAAACATAATAGTTTTGACTTTACATAGAGTTGAGCATTTATTGTCATATTTCACATACCTAGAAACGCAAAAGTCTATTTTGAAGACTATTTGAAAATTAAGTGCTCTATCTTTAAAATCAACCCTTCTGCAATTGTTCCTAGGGTCTTAGCCTTTTCACACAAAACCAGGGTGAAATAGATCTCTTTTTGGTTCACTTCTGAACATTCTGCCTTTATTCTTTATTATAAAAGACCATAATGATAACAGCAAACTCAAGAGTAAGTATCTTCTTTTGTCTTCTGACTTTGTTCTCTTGATTGTTGTGGGTATTTTTGTGAGTAATACTTTTGTGACTGTGCATTTGGTGCTCTCTTTCCTCTTTAAGAATGACCTCTTCTTTGATGAGAAGTCTCCTATATTTGAGGTTTCACAGTACCAGGAAACAGCATGAGAATTACAATGAAAAGATGCACAAGCAAGGATGCTTCCAGAATCTGTCTAAAATGAATTTATTTCTAATTAAGTTAGTTAATTTCTTGAGATTTAGGCTCTACAGAAACACAAGAAAGGAACACTTATGCCTAAGTTTTCTTGACAAAAGTAGATGGCATTATTCATGTGTTTAAATATAAAAATCACCCTCGGTACTAAACGATTATTGTGACCTTATTTGTTTTTATGAAGAGAGAGAAAAAAAATAGAACATTTCTTAAGTTAGAACATTTGGATTATTCATCAAAAATTCTTCTTCATAATCATTGTGTATGAAATTGTGATAACAGTGTAGCTGTGGTGATCTTATGATAAGTTCTGGTGTAAGATTGTCAGAAGTTATTTCTGCAGCCAGTAGCAATCATGCCCAAGGCATTTACCAATATGGTTAAAGAATGTGTAGAAGGTGTAAAATGTATAAAGTGCATCCTTAGGGGAGCAGACTTGTGAGCTTTTTCAGAGTGATATTTCCAGAAAGCTGCTTTTGCAAGAAAGTGTTAAGATATCTCAAGAAAATAACTGTTTTGATTTTAGAAATAAAGAACAAACGTGTGACTTTGTGCAATCATTTTGGTGTGACTGGTGAGAAAAGAACCTAGGAAAAATAACAACTATCAGTCTGATATGACAGTCAACACAGTATAGCTTTCTGATTATATTTTGTCTAGCTATAGTTTAGCTATTCATATTGAAGTCCTTACTGGAAGGTAATCACGTGCATCTGCAGCTCATATATCAGAAATGCAGGTGTCTACAAAGCGTGAAGAGACTTGTGGTAATGGTCAGACAGTGTTGCCTAAGTGATGAACTAAATTACCCTGTGGGATTTGGCTGATGCGGTTGCCATATAGAAAAGCATGGCACTCAGGGAAAATTCCAAATGGCTGGAGAAAAGGGAAAGGTCACACCTATTTTTAAAAAGGGTAAAAGAGTGGATTCTGTCTGAGCAACCAGTCTGTCTTACCTCTACATCTGGTAAGATCATGGCGCTTATGAAAGCTGATGTCAAAAGGCTGTGTCAAAACATGAGTAAAAGGGAGGTGATTAGAGACAGCCGACATTGCTACACCACGGGCACTATGTGCCAGACTAATCTGGTGGCCTTCTAAGATGGAATGACTCCATCTCTGGACAAGGTAAGAGCTACAGATGTTGACTGTCTGGACTTCTGTAAGTGAATATCAATACAGCCTGGGGATTGAATTGGTGGTGAGCAGCCCTGCAGAGAAGTACTTGGTGATACTTGTAGGTGAAAAATTGGTCGTAAGCTGGCAATGTGCTCTTGCAGCTCAGAAAACCAAGCATACCCTGGGCTGCACCAAAAAAAATCGCACCCAGCAGGCTGAGAGAGGTGATTCTTTCATCTCTCATGAGACCCCACTTGAAGAATTGCATCAAGTTCTGGGGCCCACAACAAAAGAAAAACATGGACCTGTCAGAGTAGGTCCTGATGAGGTCACTGAAAATGATCAGAGGGCAGGAACACCACTGCTGTGAAGACAGGCTGAGAGAGTTGGGTTTGTTCAGCCTGGAGGAGAGAAGGCTCCAGGAACACCTTATTGTAGCCTTCCAATATTTAAAGAGGGCTTATAAGAAAGAGAGAGGGACAAAGGACAAGGAGCAGTGGTTTTATACTGAAGGAAGTTAGGTTTAGCTTGGGCATAAGAAAAGGTCTTTTTCTGATGAGGGTGGTAAAACATAGGTACAGGTTGCCCTGATAAAAGAACTTATCAATGCATTAGAATCAGGAGTGCTAGGAGTCTGAGCAACCTGACCTAGTGAAAGATGTTCCTGCCTACAGCAGGGTGATTGGACTAGAGAGATGATCTTTAAACTTCCCTTTCAACCCATTCTCTGATTGTCTGATTCTATAAACCCATGCCTCCTAGGGTATTCAACTGCCAGAAAACTTTCAAAAATTCTCCTGATAGTCTGAAACAGTGGCTGTTTTCAAGGTTATATGCAACCAGAGAGCTCAGTGTTTGAAAAAGAAACTTTTGGATTCCATGGAAAGATGTTATTTCTGTCAAAAAGGCACTGAAGCAATGATGAACCTTGGAAGTACCAAAGTTTTCAGAAGTGATTTTTGTATTTGCATATAAAGACCTCGTGTTTAGGATGAGTTACGGTGTCCAAAAATCTAGTATTGGATGATCCTTCAGCCAGAATTTGGGAGGGAGTGGAATTCAGAGAGCAGGATTGCTCGCATTTTTGCAGCAGCCTTACAGAAACCACTGCAACAGAAAGGTGTGTCAAATATAGCAGCAGTAGTAATTTCAGCATGAAAGGTAAGTTCTTGCATTTTTGAGGCCTATTAGGTTCTTGGAATTATTCAGTGTGAAGTCCAGCATCACTGTCAAATTGGTATTTGCTACTCTGTCCCTTTTAGTCACTCTATTTAAGTGTTGGGGTTTTTTTAAATATACTTTTAACTTCATTTTGCCATGTGTAACAGCAGGGGTATATGCAATAATTTTAGAAATATTTTTAAAGTAGAAATATTAATGTTTAAAATAAAATAAAAAAGCTATTAGCCAATACATCATAAATCCACAAACTATTATGTTGTCTCTTCTTCATGGCCATTTAATTTTGCATGCACATAACCAATGTTTTACTAACAGTACCAAGGGTTCCATATGTAAGACATTATTCACAGTATGTTTCCTGTTATTTTGCATACCATTATTCTTGGTGAAAATAGTGTTTTGGCCTCAGGAGAAATATTGCAATTGAATGCACAGCAATATGGTTTTGGTATGGGGCCATGGTACTGTGACTTAAATTTTTTTTTCCTTTCCTTTAAAAAGCCTCAGCAATCAAGACAACAGAGGCAGGGTACAAAAATGTAAAGAGGTGGTAAAAACGTACATATTTTCAATGCTTAATTTCCAAATAAAATGTGATAAGGGAAATGAGAGAAGGAACTGCCCCTTTGTGACCAGCATGGTTACATTGACATTCTATAAATGCTTCTGGAAATGGGATTACATAGCTTTAACATAAGTATTTATTTTTGGAAATAGGTGGGCTGAGCAAAAATTATTGCTATTAAATTGATTGAAATGTTGAGGATTAGAACAACGAATGAAAATTAAACCAGTTTAAACTATATGCTGTTTTTTTTGCCAACAGACTATGTCATGTCATTGTAAAGGTGTGATTCATCGTATTCTATTCCAGTTTCCTCATGTAGCAAAATGAATCATAATTATCACTAATGACAATGTTAAATCTAGTAATTTCAGTGACTGCTAATAGAAAGTATCCAACCCACAGAAATCTATACCGTTACCTATTAAAGATTATATATACTAGGCTCATCTAGAATATGATCAAACAAGCAAAGTTTCACATTAAATTGAACTAAAAAAAAAAGGTGCCATCAAGTCTTAAAACAAGAAAATGAAGAAATTAAATTCTTCAACATTCAATATTTCCACTGTAAGGGCTCAAAGTATATTCCGTGGAATACTGAGTGTCCCAATTCATACAAAATCTGAAACTCCAGGCATTCCCATCCTCAGAACTTAAGCACATCACCATGTTGTTACTTACTTTTTGGAAGCCACACTCTTTCAGACAAGTACAAATTATCTACAGTGAAATTAGTGGGAATTATTCACCAATATCAGTATTCAGTCAGAGTAGAATGCAAATGCTTACCAATCATATACATACTTAAACTGCCATTCTGCTAATGTTCCTAAGTATGCTAAGTAAGGTTTTCATCCCCTTTCATCCCACAAACAAATGACCAACCATCTTTAGGTAAGGCAGCTTGAGTCTTTGGAGTCATTTAATCATGAGATCCTGCTTGGAACGACAGACAGTAATAGTTATGTTGTTATGGACTATGGGACAAGGTGTGCCTTTCACTAGAAAATATGCCAAAAGCAGTACTGATTGTATGTAGATCTTAGAAAACTATTTGACATGAAAAAAAAAGATTGGGTGCAATGGATTAGGAAGCATAAGCTCTATCTCCTGTTACCAATCTTCAAAACTAAATAATTCCTTTATTCTGCAGTTTGTTCAGTGAAATTCTGCAGTTTTTAGTCCTTGATATGGAAAAGATCACTGCATTATTTCCCCCAAAATCTACATATTAGACTTTAGACCATTTTCTATAGAGAATTGGCTACAGAGCTTATGACACTTTTGATTAAATATATCCATCTCAGAAACAAAGTCACTTCATGCAGTGATTGTGAAGTTTACTGGAGTTTCACAGAAAAGATTGGAAACTGCACTAGAATGACAGAACCATGGAATCATTAAGGTTGGAAAAGTCTTCCAAGATCCTTGAGTCCAACTTTTAACCCAGCACCACTGTGTTCACCTCTAAATCATATTCCCAAGGGCCACATCCACAAACCTTTTGAATGCTTCCAGGAATGGTGATTCCACTCCTTCCCTGGGCAGCCTGTTTGAATGCCTGCGCAACCTTTCAGTGAAGAAATTTTTCCTAATATCCAATCTAAACCTCTCCTGGTGCAATTTGATGCCATTTCCTCCCATCCCGTCACACTTTTCTTGGGAGAAGAGACCAACAACCCACACATCACTACAACCTCCTTTCAGGTAGCTATAGACAGTGATAAGGTCCCACTGAGCCTCCTTTTTTCCAGGCTACCAATCCTGGCTCATTTGGCTGGGGTTAAGGCACAAAAATTGCTAGAACCAGGAAGTCCTTCTAAGAGAATGGCATTCTTTTTCATACGGTTCCTCAGGAGTACGTTGTATCAACTATATCTAATTCATGTTTATTTTCAGTGTACACCTCAATATAATTAATAACTTGAACAGGCAAAACCACAATTTCAAACTCAAAATCAACAATATGAACTGCAGGTAGCTAGCTGTAATCAGAATATATGTCTTTGATCTCAATACAAAGGGAAGCAAGGGCAGAAGAATATCAACTTGCTTGAGACTTTGTCTTCTAATCACAACTTTGTCACATACATCCTGCAATAAAATACCCAACAAGTTTCCTCAAAGGGCAAAATGGAACTTGTAATAAGGAGGAATGTTGAATGACCAAGGATAAACAAATAAATCAGTCTGGATAAAAATGTTGGAGAACTTTCTGCACAGCTAGAGGAAAGCACAGATTATTGGAAAGTAAAAGCAAATGAACTTAGATGTGAAATATACCACACTCATTTAACTTAAACAAAAAGAAGGAAATGATTTGGTAAAGGCTGCAAAACCAAGAGGAAAGTTTTGCTCTACTTCGTTCTTTTCTTATGTTACTGGTTTTTGGTTTCTAGTTAATCCATTCGGTATTAAGTTCTTAAATTATTGCCTTGTACCTTTTTAATACCAAGGAATAAAAGTATGTTTGAGAGTTTTTTCACATCCCATATCATACGCTTGAAGTATTTGTTCAAGAAATATCTAAAAAAGCTTTGAAATAACTAAAATTAATCCCATATGGTTCGTTTAAATATACTAAAAGAGAGCTTTTTTACCCAATCTAAGAGAACATCTGTACTTTATAATAGTTTTGTGTGTGTGTGATACCAACCAGGCTGTTTTTCATACAAAATTGTTAGTCCAGCATTATATTGTATATTCTCTAACTGTAGTAGTGCATTTAAAATTATTTTGTTGAAAATAACCTAAAATTGATGGCTTTCTTTTTGTTCTTTTTATGTTTGTGTTTAATTTTTTCCAATAATTCTTGAAGATCAGTGTGCATTAATAGCTGCGGGGCATAAAGAGACTAGAGGAAATTAGCTGTCACCCACAGCCAGTGATTCTGTGTTCTTATAAACATAAAGGGCTAAATTGTCTTTTATGTTGACCATGCATGCAGATCATGTCATTTTCATTAAAAATTAGACATCATGCATATATAGTACTATTGTTGATGGAGATGTTTGAATGAATACGGTTTTAAAACAAAGACTAAACTCGTTTTAGTTTTGCCCTATTCAAGTTTGGATTTTATTATTGAAATATGCATTTGTATATGAATTTAAATTGAACATTCAGTTATATTTTTTCATGTATTTACAATATTTCTGTAAATATTTTAGTGCTCTGTGATCACAGTATGAATTAAGCAACTTATAAAAAGATAGAGGGTGGTTTTAATAAACTTTCTATTACGCTTATTTACTTTAGGTTTATTTGTTACAGTCTGAGATTTGGCCTTAAATTGACAATCAAATGTCAATTAAGTGCTTACTAGTACAGACATATTAATGTTACTGTAATCAGCTGTAGTTGCCTTAAGCATTCAAGTAAGTGCTATGTGATTATTTTGCTTTGTATCAAATTGTAGCATGATTATATCTTTGTCTACACATCACTAGTGGGATGTCACGATGTAATACAGAATTTCCTCCAGCTCTGCTGTCTTCTGTTGATATTGTCACTTTACTTTGTGTCATTCCTCCCCTAGTGTTTTCTTTGCCCAGCAGCTGATTACTTTGCTGGTAGTTGGTCCTTTAGAAACATCTTGTCCAAATTATCATCCTCATTGTCTTGTGTCTGTCTAGAAAATATCTTTTACACCTCAAGGCATTACAACATGCTTTCACTGATCAAACATTCTTATCATAGCACAAGAAACCTATATTAGCTAGATTAAGGAAAAAGAAAAAAAAAGGAAATACCTCAAACAGTCCTCAGTATTGACCTTTTTGTTTCACTGTACATCTTTCACAGTGTAGTTTCGCTACAGATCTTATTTAAATCTAAGTGAAGGTTTAGTTTTTATAACTATAGAAGTGCTCCAAAATTGCCAGGTCTCATAAATAATTCAGCCATTCTATTTCATATAGAGCTCTGCAATATTCTTGATTACTTCCTGCCTTGAGTTTTTGTCAGTCAACACTCAAGCAACACAGATATGCATTTATAGAACTATTTTGGGACAACAGAGTGATTTGGAGATTATATGGCAATGCATATACTCACACCATTACATTTATTGTACTCTTCTTTTCTAAATTATATCATGCATCTGCTTGCTCTTAACACTTTAACAGATTATAGGATAATATTTAATTAAAAATTGTAGCAATTGGTGCAAATTGTACTAAAAGAATACATATTTTTTTACATAGGTGACCAGCACATCTACCAAGCTAGTTAAACACCATTAGGAATTTCTAAGTGTTTTCTGAGGCAAAGGTGGCCATTGCTTCACTAGCCCTTTTAGCTCCTAGATTCCCAGCAAGGTTTAATCAATGAAGCAGCTGTTGACTTTTACTCAGTAGCATGGAGGTCACCAGACAACCTAAGGAGCTCTCCACCTGACATCCATACGGTTTTCTAGAGGCAGAAGTTGGCTGACTGACTGTCTTCATCGAAGCCAAGTTACAGAACCTTATTTGGCTCTATCAGTTGCCTTTGCAAAAGCTATTGTACAGGAATTACATATATTTACATACATTTGCATTGGAATGGAATATCTTAACCTAAAATATTTAACATAACAATAAACTAAACCCACTATTTTTCATTCTATAAAGTACTTTTCACGTAAATATTAACTCCTTATGCAGCTAAGAACTGACTTATTTCATAGTTCATACCTGGCAGAAAGGCAGCCTGACTCAGCTCTCGAGCCTTCTGAAGGTAGCATCCTGTCTGAATGTTCATTACTGACTGGCTCTGCATCCTTTTCGTGCACTTAACAACTGTCTTCTAAATCTACAGAAGGGTATGGTCCAGTTTCTTTTAGTGCTGTTTATGCATAGTCAGGAGATGGAAGAAAATCTGGTACTAATATTTCTTTACCGTATGGAAAGCTATCTAACTCTTGACCTAAATCGCACACTTTTTCCTAGGGGAAAGGTGAGTGGGTAGGTAAAAGTCATCCTTCAACTCTGCAAGTAACAAATATTAGTAGCATAGCAGAGTTCTAAGAATTACTAAGTAATTAAAGTACTGCCAATATTTTTGTGTGATTCAGGCTGAGTTCTTAGTGCCTTTTCACAACTAACCTTTGAAACGTACAAGTAAGTCTGTCATTATAAAATGACCCATTTTCATCAAAGAATCAATCCACAATATGAGGCATTGATGCAAATAAGGCACCATTTCAGTATTTATATCTGTGTCATAATGAGTTTTCAAATAAAAGATCATTCTGATATATTAATAACTTTTAATTGTAAAAATAGAAGGAGCAACATCATTCTAATTAAATTAGTATTTAATGAATGTGCTGAAGTCAATTTATATTTGGCAGTTGAGAGAAAAGTGTTAGAAAAAATTTTTATAAGATAACCTGCACAAAAACAGACACCAAGTTTTAATTAGCAAATTATTGTGAACAACTAAAACTTCAATCATAGAATTATTTGGGTTGGAAGACACCTTAAAGATCATCTAACTACAAAACTCCTGCCACAGGCAAGGTTTTTATCCTCTAGATAAAGTTACTTAGAGCCCCATTCAGCCTAGCCTTTAACACTTCCAATAATTTTAAAATTTAAAAATATGTCAAAAAAAAATCTGTTCTGAGAAATCTTTTAGAAAATATGAAAAGCATGAAGAAAACAAATATAAAGTGTGAGTAAAACTATGTGTATGATTATAAAATTACAGTATTAATAAGACACGTTTTTTTGCAGTATTGGAAGGTATTTTCACTGGGAACTGAAGATAATGTAAATCTGAGGTTAGTCTAAGGTATTAAAAATAGTGGAAAACAACTGGCCCTGTACTGTGTGAAGCTGCTATAATTAAGATCTGGTATATCTCAAACCTAGGTAGGAGTATTGTCAACAAAAGTACTAAAAAACAAGTTGTCTAAATATGGAATCCATTCAATATCCACTGGTGGTAAAAAAATATTAAGAATTTCTTTTCCTTTTCAGAAAAAAAAAACAAATAACTCCCACCCCCCCCCCCCCAAAAAAAAAAAACCTAAAACAAAACAAAACAAAAAACCCAAACAAAAACAAACTCTCCAAATTAATACTTTGCTTTGTGTCTGGGGAAGTTGGAATTAGCAATCAGGTAAAAACCAAAGGTCTGTCTCTGAAAGATCGTCTCTACCACTGAATCTTTACTCACCTAGGGCTTGGCTACTTAGGGAGGTGATCCTAACAGGAAGAAAAATAGATATCCATTAGTATTTTAAAACAGCAGAAGTCAGCTTTTTTTCCAAAAGTATTTTGCGAGGTATTGACTATCTGAGGTCTTTGTCCAACTGACGGATTGCTTTCAATACCTATGTATTTATTTATAAAACATATGGAAATAATTATGATCCTAGTTTAGAAATAGTTCTAACTAACACTTTGTACTGCCAGAAATGATAAACTTTGGGAAGATGTTTGGAATCATAGACAAGTGAGTAAAGTCTCAAAGAAATAATCATGAGATATTATCTCTCATGAGATAATCATGAGAGTGTGAAGAACTCTGTTATTGTTAATATTTAGTAGGTCACTTAGGTTAAAAATTTGTCATATCTACTAAAAGGGACCTTTTTTTTTAACTCCTGTTTTCTCTCTGAGGCCTAAAGACCAACCTGCTATAAACATCTACCTTTTTGGCTACATTTTACTTTGATTTTTCATCTGTAGAAACCTGACAATATTGAACTGCTTGGGTATAAGTCGAACAGTTCTAATGTTTCTGATGCTAAAAAAAAAATTATAGGAAATTTTCTATTGTAACATTTTTTTTAATTTACCATAAAGGCATTGTATTTGATAGAAAGGCACTATCAAATCATGGATTTAGATATTACTGTCTCTAGAAAAATCTTCCCTAATTTCAAAAATTTACAAACCTCTGAAAAATTCACGTTCACTGTGTCATAGGCAAAAAAAATACTGAATGCTAACAGGTGGCAGACAGTTGGATATATGCCCAATATATCCAGAGGCAGATAATGCCCCAAAATGAACTTCGGCACTTTTGCAGAAGCTTGTAATTCCTTAGCTGCAACTGGCAGGCCGTAAACTTTGAAACTTTGAAAACAGTTCAACTTGCAAGGTGAAGCAAAAGCAGCATGTCCTAAATCCTCCAATTAATAGTCATCAGACAGAACTATCCACTAGAAGACTGATCATGTATTGCACTTCTGCATGTAGACTACTTAGTCCAGAAAACTCATGTCCTAGGGATCAAAAAGATGGGTTCAGAAAAAGAAGAACTGGTTGCAGAAAGTAAGAAGGGAGCCTGCAATATGAAAGTGGAAGGAGAAAATTTTCTCCTGGCAGGAGAAAAATTCATGGAGTTGAGTAAGATCCTCGATTTCAGAGAGATGGATGGATTCAGACATCATGGGACACCAAAAGATCTTTATTGGTGACATCTGAGATTGGAATGGTGTGACTCTTCAGAGTACAAACTGACACAATCAGCACCTACCTCCCTGTGGGGTTGGGATGTCAAGACCTTGGGAATATAATTGAGACAGAGCGCATTATCATTTGTTAATCTTACAAATCTTAAACCATTTGTAAGACTAACAAATGGTACAACAGCTCTAATCAATTTGGTTCTCAAATGAATCCCAGTAACTCCAATAAGAAAGGAAGTGTTCACCTGTGGCAATAGTAACTGAATGCTGCCCTGAGTTTGGTGTTGGCCCTGTTTCTCTCACAAAGCTGCTGTGGACAGGAGGAAATGGCTTCAAGTTGCTATGCATGCTAGTCAAATTTTTAGGTTATCCAAGGTTATGTATTCTTCATTTCAAGGAGGAAAAAACCTTAGTATATAAGCTACAGTACTAATTAACTGGTGGTCCTGTGTACCGTATTTATAAAGAGCAATGTAATAATGAGAAGCCTCAAAAATCAGGTTCTGAGATCTCAGACTGGCCTTCTAAAATTACTGGGTATTTCTGGCTTTAGTTTATCTTGTCCAAATTTTCAGATAATTTGGTATATCTATTTTTGACCAAAATAGATGAAGCCACCCTATACTGAAATTCCCTAACAGTAAAACATCTCATGACTTCTGATCACAGGAAACACATTGGCTAATATTTTTAATTATGTGTATACAACATTAATGAGTGGCCACAGAAAAATCTCTATGAAAGTCAGCTTTTGTGTCCACAGAACAGAATGTGGGCAGTGCACATTCAGTAAGGTGTGTGGTCAACCAATAGCAGTGAGAATGCAAATGTTGCAGAGGTTCATTGCGAAGAATTGTCTTGGACACAGATAAAATGAGGCCACTGAGTGTGGTTTTACTATGTGATCCTATCATTTGGGTTTGCATGTTATTGCAGATATGCACAAGTTAACGAACTGCTAAATTTTGAGTATTCTTCAACCTGAGCAACATTCTTTTAACACAGGCCTCTACTGTCATGTAAATTTCGTTTGAAAAGATTTTGAGTTTCAAAGTTGCATGACAGACACTTCACTGCATACTCCTGAAAGTGGTATTCATGTTTTTGTTAATGCTCAGAGGTTACCACTTTACGTTAAAGAGCTTTAAATGTCAGCCCTATATGCAGTTTGGAAGTTTATCTCCTTCCTGAGAGTAATGGCTACCTCATCAGTTCTTGTTTTTCTTCTGATAGATCTTCAAGTCTTTTCCATAGTGGATAGATCTACAATTCTTGCAGCACCTGTGCAATCTGAGAAAGGTTATAATTTATTGAGTATTTATGACTTCACTCTACCTTACTGCATGTTGCTTTGCTAGCTCCACTGTTCTTGTAATAGCTTCCTCATCTATCCAAATCAAAATCTTCTCGATTAACTAATTAATTTAGAAGATTTTACAAGCTGATTTTTTCCGGTAATGTGTGAAAGAAATGTGTAAGCATCTATGTAGAAGGTTTTGTCTGATGATAATCCAGAGCAGCACCTTTTCAAATGATGCAGCAGCAGCAGAAAGATTGTGCTGTGCCTGGAGACTTGGCCTACAAATTCAACTAGATTTAGACCTCCTTAGACTGTGGCTATGTAGGACATTAAAATTCAGCGAGAAAGCTGGAATCTGAAGAGCAGCTGAGAGTGGCCATCACATTACCCTCTGTCTCCCACATCTGGTCAATGTCTTTCAAGCACATAAGGATCGCTTCAGGTGATTGTGGCTGCAGACCTCACATGGGCAGATCCCGCCTTCAAGCATAGCAGTGGGCAACAAGCCTCAAGAACAAGGCATGTATTACAGACACTCTGCACCATAATTGTTCTCTGAGGCTCATGAACAGAGGGTGTCTTAATGACCAGAGGTATTGCAGTTCTAGAGGTTCCAAAACTTAAGCAGCTGCCTAAATTAGCTTTTGTTTAGTCTGAATTCCATATGTCGCCTACCGAGCACACGAGTCTTGTCCTGACTACCGGACCCCTCTGAGTTATACGGAGCAGTACATCCGAGAGGAAACCATGATAGAAACTCAAAATCATGAGATTATATATGAGGAATGTTATATCAAAAGTCTGCCTTTTGGAAGGTCTGGTGACCTTGTTTTTTAAGAAGACTTTTTATCAATACTCGGTATTTGTAGTCTTTGGAATTTTAAACTAAAGCTTAAAAAACAAAACCAAAATAAACCTTAAAGGCTGAAAAAATGTGTACACAGCCAAATGCTAGGGAAAAGTTACCATCTCGACTCATATGACTGCCATAGCTAATCCTTCCCAGGTGGCTCTCTCTGAGGTCCTGCCTTGCTGTCCATTTGCTCTCTCCAAGCACAGGAAGAGATCTGGGCATGAGAAAGTGCAGCAAAATATTAACTAGGTCTAGGCAGAATAGTAAGTTCTGATCTATTCAATTCAGGTCAAGTTTGACTTTTTTTTTAGATGAAGTGAAAGACTATTAGAAGTTCTCAGGTGCGGGAAGGCTCCTGTCACTTCTATAGTGCTACAACCAAAAAATCCTCTCCAAGTCGTAAGTCTGGAAGCTTCTGCAAACTAACAGCCTATCTGGAAGGAATAGTTCCTGAAAGCAAAAAGGAAATTCAGTGTTCTTTCTCATGTAATCCTTAGCCTTCCCTGCCAAGGCTTCCACTACAGTGCCCACAATCACGCGTTGTGATACTGCTACTTATAACACAAGTCACTCAACAGCCGTCAGAGGATAATTATTCTCACATACACATGACAGATCTGAACTGGCAGCCATGACATGAAATTCACTATCTTGTGTCACCAATCCCCCACGCAGGCCATTTCTGACTGCAGACTAATGATACTACCAAGGAAGGGGGAAAAGGGGGTTTTTATTATTATTTTCATGTTTTTTTCCCTGAAAAACAAATTTCAGCACTTGGCTTATAAACCCCTGAAATCTGAGTTTATCATGTGCAAACAACACTACTGCCTCATGTACAGTTAGGTTCCTGTTTTGTTTTTTTTTGTTTGTTTGTTTTTAAATCTATTTCAATTACTGAGAAAGTGTTTATGACCATTTGTTTCTAAAGCACAGTGTCATATAGCAGTCTTTCTCTTCATCAAATTAATTTATATTGCTCTGTGTCTCGGGTGTAATCCATGGGACTCACACAGAGCTCACCTGATAACACTGATATTGAAAATATTGAAATATTTCAGATACTTTTTAACTACTTGCTTTGAAGGCCAGTCCATATACTGCCTCTATTAATCTGCACCAAAGAGTAAAATGAATTTTTATTGCAACACATCAGATCACAGAGCACATATGATATTCCATGCTCTATGCCCAGTTCTTGCAGAATTATTCTTTGAAATTTATAAAAGGGAATCGAATTCTCTAAAATTGATGTATTTCATATGTGGAATCCAGCATAACTTCCCCCCTCTTTTGCCATTTATTTGGCTGGGAGATGAGTCTGTTTCCGCTAGTGTTTTTTTTTTCTTTTTTTTTTTTGAAACAAAAGTTGCATCTTGGTATACCTCTTTTTCCATCTCTTTATGGTAATTATAGTTAATGAAACAATTGAGTTCTACTGTTTTGGTTTTTGTTTTGTTGTTTTTTTAACTTGTGTAGTCTACTGGAAAATAAGAGTTTATGTTACACCAAAAATATCATTTCACTGTTTTGATTGGTTCAGAATTATAACTTTTTTCCAGGGTAATAAGAAAATTCACCCAAAAACATGTTAATAATTGTAGTAATAACCAAAAAAGAAAACTGCTTTACTTCAGCATTAAAATTCATCTTCAGCGGCTTTGTTCTGTAATAACTAGGTCATCAGTTTAGGTGCTCCTGCTTAAAATGCGTTTAGCATCCATATGTATTCCCTCACCTAGAGGCTTGATATTTTTAATGAGATTATATCAAGGAATGTGAAGACTGGAGAGCGGTAACATCATTTTCGTGTGTAATTCCCAGAACTCTGATCCATTTCAGGGAGGCAATTAAGACTGCTGACTACAATAAATGATACTAAGAGATTATAGAGGGGTTTTTTCTGCATGAATGCATAGTTTAAAAAATAATTTAGGTTTATTTAACATAAAAAACACCTCCAGAGGGGGGATTTTTTTTTTTTTTTTAATTTCAATGGTTGTAGGGACTATCTCTTCCGTCACTTATCCTTAAGGATCCATGGTGTATTCTTGCAATAAAGAATAACTTTGAGATGCTTTGACAAAATATGTGTATTTTAGTTTTATATAATTTCCTTTGTGCCACTCATTTCAAAATATCCACTTAGTATTGGAGAAAATGAGTGTCTGTGGTATGTATTTGGTGGGGGAGGTGTGTGTGTGTGTTTATTTGTGGGGGGTTTTTTTTCATTTTATTTTTTTCCTCTGGGGAGGCCAATAATCTGAAGTAGCATTTAGATCAAAAGCTTCATGGGGATTAACCCTTGTCTTGTTACTGCTGACCACAAAAACTACATACAGAAGAATACAGAAGAATTGCTAAAAACAAATACACTGGAATCAAAAGTTTGTTGTCTTGAAGAGTTAATTCTGGCAGAGAGGTGACCTTTATCCCTATGTACTCACTCTTTTTTTTTTTTTTTTTTATCAAACCTCTCCAAAGGGACTCATCATATGCGGGGCTCTATGAAGAGAAAAAGAAGAGCATTGTCCTTATCACCTCCTTCCAGAAAGTGGCAGAGTAATAGGACTTTGTAAGGCGAAATGAAGCCCAGTCTGATGGCTGCTGATTAAAAATTGACTCTGCCACATCAAAGAAGAGTTGAAGGTGAAAATGATGATCACTTCCCTCTCCCAGGGACCCTGCACCATTTCTTTTATTCAACCTTGAAAGGTTCTTTCTGAATAAGATAATATCCCTCGAGTCCATTCTGGCTAGGCGGCATGGGAAAATGTAGATCAGTATGCCTATTCTCTATGAAAAAATGGGATTTTGTTAATGACATAGCACTCTAAAGTGATGGCTTGTATATGGTAAATGCTGAGAAATTAATTATAAAATGCCTCTTAGACTATAAATCAAATTAATTGCTAGTATACCTCTACTAAACAGACCACTGTAAACTCAAACTGCATTTGCTGCCTTGTTGCTGGAGATCTCTGTACTTGAGAAATACACTCTATCCTGCACTGTCTTTTTTGTTTTCACGTATTTTATAACAAAATTTTTAGGGGAGGTGACATCAGTGAAATAATATCCTTGAGATATAAAATTTTATAATGGGACTAATGCAAGTTAATATCTGTTTCCTGATATATACATATGTACAGAAAGAGACTGTCACTCAGGTGTATGAACTATGCAGAGAATATATAGGCAGGGAGAATGAAAAAATGCAAGTATACACACACATGAATGCTCAGAAAGATACATAGCTGTGATATAGTGCATTCTACTTTATTTCCACTAGTTAATGTGTCTGGCAGGCAGAGGTAGAAAATTTACAGAGAAGATTATGTGAAAAATATTCCTCTCTATTTTAGGTTTTGGTTTCATACCTTATGCCAGCAATTCTAGTGCAAAGCAAACCTTTATATTCAGGGCACCAACTGCTCATGCATATAACCACATAAAATTTCAGGCTACCTGAAGTTTTATATTTAGGATTTTCCTGATTTTGATTGGAATAGAGTTAATTTTCTTTTTAGTAGCTGGTAAAATGTTGTGGTTTTGATTGAAAATGCAATAAAAATACAGTTTTTATTAAGTAGACCAACAGGCTGCTCAATAGACAGCACAGCATCCCAAAATACATAGGTCGAATAACAATAGCAGGAAAGATCTTCCATGTCAAAGAACTTGTACAAAAAACAATTTTACGCATATGCCCACCCCCTCCCTGCACTTCCTACTGGTCTGCTGCTCTTGAGGATCCACAGAAAATGAGTAGAAGTAATGCTTCAGCCTGAAAAGAGTATGTTAAAACCTTGACAAAAGTAGAATAATGTAGTCCGTGCATAAGAAAAGGTTCATCCCATGACTGGCAATGCCCACTATTTTCGTGTATACCTAATTATCTACACCTAAGTGTATCTATCTGTCAAACATATTAAAAAAACAAAACAAAACAAAAACTGCAATAGGATAATGTATACATTGAATGCTATAAGGTGTAAAAGCTTTACTGCATGTATGTTTGACATGTATGAATTACACAGTAAAACATAAGTTATTTATTCATGCTGATGAATGACACATATATCCTGTTGAGATTGGTGCAATTAGAACAAACAAGTGATTATGTCAGAACAATGGAAATAACATGGTAATGACATCAAAACAGTGAGAATAACAATAACACCCTCCCCTCATCACTGTCATCTGTGTCTTCTGCTGTTTCTTAGAAGAGATTTTACTAAGACATTGCTTGTTCAGTATTTCTGCTTTTATTTCCTGCTATAACTATCCAGTTATCTATTGAATATAAGATGAAATGTATAGAAAAAAAAATTCAAAATTTTTCACTTTCTTTTTCCAGTGGGCTTTATTACAGAGTATATCTAATTTGAACAATGCAGAAAATCAAGTACAGTAGAGAGAAATAATGATCAAAAGATTGTTTATTCCAAATTAAATTTGCTGTACAAATATAATGATTATTACCTTAGTGAGTTCTCAATGTTTTAATAATATTTACTGTAATGAATATGAGCTCATATTCTTAAAAATTCCTTTTCCCCCTTACTAATGTGATCAACATTATAAAATGTTCAGATGTCCCAATCACTTAGGGCTACATTATTAGCATGTTACTTACTTTAAACAGCTTCTCTTAAATGATTGAAGAAAACAGTTTATATAAGTGCCACCTTTAATAAGAATAGAAAACCAAGCATAGCTTGTTTGCCTCATTAAGGCTAACTTTTGATCTTCAAGTTTTATAAACAAGATGTATATCATGCAGTTCAATAGTCTCTGTACATGTACATGTGAGCCCTACTAATGCTAATGTGGAAGTTTCATGCATGTGTTCCAGGACAAGCAAGAACCTTATGTATGAGTTATTTATAAAAGCAACAGATATTTAATAAGGCATATATTAGCTAAAGAAAGAAGAAAGAATTTTTGTAGGGTTATTATGTTTCTATTATGTGGCTATGTGCAGTAGTCCTAAAACCTGGTTTTGCTTAATGAGAGTGCCTATGTGTGTGAGCAACTTGGTGAGGCCTGGGTTATATAAGATCTGTGAATTTACAAGACTGCATGCAACCTTTTTTGTCGCTGGCAATGTAAGAGATAATGTTGATGGGCACACTGAAAAATCTTTTAAGATATCAGCTGGCAGGATCACTTTTTAAATTCAAGTTTGTTTAAATATAGACAGTGAAGCAATCTTCTCAAGGAGTCAGATGGGAATATTTCAAAAGTCTGAGTGCTGTATACGTGGCCATATGGAACTCTTTATTTAAATAAGTTGAATAATAAGAATAAAATAATTGAAGGAAGAATTATGACAAACTAAAAAAATTTAAGTAACCTCTGGTATGCCTTTGCCAATTTTTATGGTTTTAGGTCTAAGGACATTTTGATCATACTGGACTACTGCTGCTTTTGAATAAAAATTCCAGTCCACAATATGCAATCTTTCGAAGAGATAAAGTCATTCAGCACTTTCCAGAATCAGATCTATTTTCAGGAAGAAAGTTTTTCAATATCCGTGTACAGGAAAGTTTATATTCTTGCATAATTATTCCCTTGAGCTCTGAGGTATTGAGTTGATTTTATTTCTGAGAAGAAGATAGCCCCCATATTCTCTCACTTTGGGTGTTTTCTTTCCTGGAAAATGTATATTGCAAATATTTTTTTTTTGAAAATGTATACAAACCACATAAAATTTCAGGCTACCTGAGGTTTTATATTGAGGATTTTCCTGGTTTTGATTGGAATAGAGTTAATTTTCTTCTTAGTAGCTGGTACAATGTTGTGTTTTGGATTCAAAATGCAATAAAAATACAGTTATGAAGTTTTGATACAACTTCAAATTTAGTGGGACAACTCTATTTTTTGTGGCCATGAGATTAGCTATTAGGAGTGAAGAATGAACTTCCCTTTTAGAGGACGTGAACATATAAATACGGCAGCCTCCCAGTATCTAAACAGTGACTGATACATTGGAAAATGCTGCATTTGCCCCTCAGGCTGTTAAAGCAACATCCCAGTAAACCTTTGATAATTTCCCTTCTATGTAAAGCCAATTTTTTTGAAGGAAATGGGAGCTTAAATTTTCCATTTAGTTTAATTTTAATTTTAATTACCATATCTGTTTTAGGAATCCATCATCATTCATCCTGTTCCGTCAACATTCCATCATATCACATTGAGCTACCGACCATATTCCTTCCTCCTCACACTGTCTTCCTTCACTCCAAGGCAAGCAGAAGTCAGAAATGAGAAGTGAGACAAGCTGAGCCAATGTCTATGATGTTAAACAGAAGTTGTTTAATGAGCCAGCAAAACCTATGAGTCTACAGGATGATTGGACCCTTGGGAAACTTGCAAACATATGAAGGGTTAATATTTAAATAGACTACAGAAGTTCAGTGTGTATAACATAATATGTTATATAACAAGGCAGTTTTACAGGCTCTGCTTCTTTGCAGTTTCATCACTTTTGTCTGCCAAGTAGCTTGTCATCCTTGTTTCATTATCAATTATTAATTTGCAATTTATTTTACTTTTCCCCAAATTGCTAAAATTAAATTTGGCTATTTGCTGAAATAATCAAGTTAAGATTAAAAGTTGTTTAATTCATGGACTATTTTGTTCTCAAGTTAAAAAAAAAAAAAATACTGGTAAGTAATATTTTCTTTAAGCGCTACTTTGTGCCAGGGAATGGTGAGGTTGTCATGAGATTCACAGCTTTCTATAAATGCAAGCAAATGCCTGTACTCTCTATCTGCACTATGACATCTGCAATACAAAGTGGGTGAGTTGGGTACATGCAATAATACCTTACTGTGTACCTGTGAGAGTTTTCTAGATTTGTTGGCTTTGTCTACCTGATCATGAGACTGCATTAGAGTATGGAACATATGTGTTCCTGAGCACGTACCTCTATGGCCATCCACTGCATTGTTTTTTGAGGGTGGGGAAGAGAGAAGATTGGAGGAAGAGCTTTATGAAGCAGAGGCAACTTACGATGTTCATATACATTGAATATGCCTGAACAGACTGTACAA
>VZRN01001250.1:14242-69605 GCA_013397935.1 Dasyornis broadbenti
GGAAGGGAAGGGAAGGGAAGGGAAGGGAAGGGAAGGGAAGGGAAGGGAAGGCTTGACACTATGCAACTGCCACATTCCACTATGGGGCACTGCAGGGATCGGCACAGCGGACTGGATCGGCAAAGCAGGGTTGGAAGCAGATGGCTCAGGCAGGAATGCAGGAATGAAGCAGGCAGGGCATCAGACAGGAACACAGGGAGGCAGAACAGGCAATAGGTGGGCCAGGTGAGGGGGTAGGGCAGGACACAGACTACAAACGAGGCTCAGAGGTGAGCCACTCTCCAGCCAAGTGCTCAGCGAGAGGGAGGATGAGCAAGTGGGGGTGAGCAAGGCCCAGTGAGGGCAGAAGAAAAAGCAGGCTAGAGCCAGGGCAAAAAGGACAAAACCAGGCCAGAGCCAGTGCAGGAAGCAAAAAGTAAACACACAAGGCCCTAGAGTTTGTGACACAGTTACTTTCACACCCCCTGATTCCTCCCAGGGTCCGCCCACTGATCCAATCCAGCATTCCATTTCAGTCCATTGGTGGAGACCTTTTGTCCCCTTGATTGGAGAAACCTCTCTGGAGGGTACAGTGGCCTTGGTGGTCTCCTGCTGACTGCCNCTGCGGACAGGAGACCACTGATCCAATCCAGCATTCCATTTCAGTCCATTGGTGGAGACCTTTTGTCCCCTGATTGGAGAAACCTCTCTGGAGGGTACAGTGGCCTTGGTGGTCTCCTGCTGACTGCCTCTCCCATGTGAGACATGAAATGGTTGCCCAGCAAAGTCTACACAGAAACAGGGCCCTCTCCTGTCTTCTCCCAGTTGCCTCCTGCAGGTGGCACATGTGCAGCCCCTTCCCCACATCCCTTTGAGAGTGTTGAGACAAAAATCACAATTAAATTGGCTCCTCACAGCAACATTTAAAACCCAGTTCAGGGAACCTCTGAACTTCAAACAAAAGGCTCAAGAGTCGACACATAGGTGCTCAATAAATGCTAATGGCTTTGGGAATTCACCTGGAGACCCTTTTCCCAGGGGGGCTGAGTTTCAATAAATAAATTCTCAAAGCTTTTTGAAAAGAGTTCCTTTGAAGGTATCTCAAATTTTATATCAGAATTTCTTTTTCCTTCCAAAAAACCTCAAGGAAAAAAAAAAGCTATCCAAAATTATTAGCTGCTTTTGAAAATCTGACCCTCATTTCATCCCCTAAATTCTTAGCTATGCACATAAACTCAGGAAAGCCTGCAAAACCCAGCATATCAAAATAAAATAATTAAATTTATTGTTAATTAAATTCTTCCTTAGCAGAGAAACATCAGAGGCTAATATCCCACATACATCTTACTTTGGCCTCATGCTGCCATTCTGTACAAGATAAATTTCACTCATCAATGCAATTTTATCAATGACTCTTATTCTTAATAATCACATCAGGGCTTTACAGAATTAAACATATGAGCCAAAAAATAAGAGCATGAAAGCCAGCTTCCTTGTAATACTGAGCATGATACAATATTTTGCCGTCTTAATGGAGGACTCAGAGGATCTTGGTCATTAAAAGGCAATAATGGAAGGGTCTCCCAAAGAGCATATTTTGATACTCAAATTATTATAAAACTACTGAAAGAACATTAAATTCAGCTAAAAGGGACATAATCCAGGAATTCTCTTGCTAAATAGCCAAGCTTGAGCATTCCATCAAGTCAAAGACCTTAGAAAGCTTTATCCTTCCCTCTAGATTCCTCTAATACTATAAATATTGGCATTACTAAAAGAAAAATTAAAAACAGAGATCCACATAAGTGGCCTTTCATAAAACATCTTTTGTAGGTCTGGCAGTGGTGCTTGCTTTCATCCTCTCCTAGAGGACTGTTTCACAGGTTATTCTTCAAGTATGCCCTTACCACACACATCTACACATCTCTTTCTCAAAGGAAGGCTCAGCCAGTGAGCTTAATTCTCTCATTTTCATTTTACAGCCCTGCTCTCAGTCACAAAGGAGGTATTTGCTTATTTTTCTCGAATTTACTACTACTCAGTCCAGTAAGATCTGCTACACCAAAAACTACTTCTTACCAGCTTCTAATAATAAGGCAAAAAAAGCTGAGATTTCATTACGCTGTAACCCAGGCAAGACTGAGCTCCTCTAGCAGGAATCATTTTCACAGCGTACAGATAAATGACATTTTTAAAATTACTTTCAGGTTCAGAGTCTTTTTAGAATTTTCTTTTTTTCACTCCATTGTCTTCAAAAATGCTCATATGGAAGTAGAAATTTTGCTTGTACCTTTTCTAATCAAGTAATATGAACACTTCCTGACCTCTTCAGGTCATGGTTAATTTGTTATCACTATGAATGCAGACAGTGTTGCCTTTCCTCTGCACACTCCTGAGATTTACCACATGAGGTATTTTTAAGTATAAATCCCTTAACATCTGCCTTAATTTAGTAGATAAGATCATTAACAGCCATTATATCTAATCAACATCTAATCCTTGTAGAAGGGATTCATTAGCAGGATGAAATGGGAGCAGAAGCCCACTAATGATAAATGTTTATTTTCTTTGAATAAATTTCCACTAGGGAAGAACGAGCAACACTTTAACAGCCTCTTCTAGAATAGTGTTGCACTGCATATTGAAGGATCAGCCTCAAGCAGTAGGTCATTATGAATGTGCTTCTTGCTTTCCTATCTATAAACAAAAAACAGATTATTTACAAAATACAAAAAAGGGACTTTCAGACAACTTACATGCAATTATAATAACTTCTCTTGAGTACTGTGTGCAGCTGTGGGCATCACAATATAACAAGGACATAAAGTTATTAGAGAGTGTCCAAAGGAAGGCCACAAAGATGGTCATGGGTCTAGAGGGGAAGCCATATGAGGAGCAGCTGAGGTTACTTGCCTTGTTCGGCCTTGAGAAGATGAGAGAGGGGAGGTTTAAGTTGGATATCACGGAAAGGTTCTTCACCCAGAGGGTGGTTGGACACTGGGACAGGCTCCCCAGGGAAATGGTCACATCACAAAGCCTGACAGAGTTCTGGAAGTGTTTGGACAATGCTCTAAGACACATGGTGTGACTCTCGGGATTGTTCTGTGCAGGGCCAGGAGTTGGATTTTGATGACCTTTGTGGGTCCCCTCCAAATCAGGATATTCTGTGATTCTGTGCAAGGTTTAAGAATAGTTAGGACAACCTTTTGCCTACTGTGTCATCTCGAATACAATACTCCTCCCCGAACGAAGATGATGTTACTGTGTTTTCAGAAGCTTTTTGTTGTATGTGGAGATACAGAACTACATACCATAGCACAACTTTTTTGAGGTCTGTGTAAAAGAAAGAGGAGAGCATGACTATACAGGTATGAGCTGTCTGTGTCCTCTGAAGTCACCAGGTACACTTTCTGAAATTCCTGTCCTTGGATTTCTACCTTTTCAAATTAAAATGTAGATGCCATTGTCTGCTATATTAGAATAAAAATCAGAGTAACTATATATTAAATGTTTATATGTCAGGATGGAGTGATGTGGGGTTGCTTGAGGGAGGAGTAGGAGTACAGTAATAAGGCACACTTCTGCCCCCATATCTTTTTGTTGTTATTGTTGTTGTTTGCTATTATTTTAAATTAGCTGAAGAAGAAGGCAAGACTTAAAACTAGTAGTACGAATAAAGTCTCTAAATAATTCAGAGCTTGCTGAGGACTAGCTTTATTTTAAGCTATTCTTCTCCTGACCATATTTTTTTGTCAAGAAAATAGTTGCAACAATCATAAATTGAAATGTAGCTTCAAATTATTTAAAAGGTTTTCACTGTAGCAAAAGAATTTGCCTACTCTTCAGATTGTAATCTAGGGATGTTTAAGCATTTATTTGGCTTATGTTGTAATTCTGTGTGCTTCTGGAAACAAGTGTGGAAATTACTCCTGCACTTTAGCCACTTGTATAAGTGCGCTTCTGCAAAGCCTCTATCCATGCTTTGGCTGAACAGAGAGTATCTGAATGTTTAACACATCTTGATTATGTAAGAGAATCTATGTATTCATGACCTTTACATTCCTAACTTCAAAGATACACTTTCTGTTTCTGGGATTAGGTTAATGTTTAGATTGAAGTTGCATTGAATAAAACTCGCACACACCACTGAAGATAGGGTCTGGAATCCAAATCTGGTACTGATCAATTCTCCAAAAGATTCTATGTCTCAGGGCTACGTACCAAAGCTCTGAGTCCCTCTTTCTAACCTCATCAATGCACGATTTCTGTGCTATTCTACCAGCATCAAATCCATATCTCCTCAACTTAGAGAGGTGGATGTTTTGGAGGACCATGTCAAAGTCCTTACAGGAGTCTAGTTGGTTATGTCTTAAATTGCAAGGCAGTCTTGGCATGTCTGATCTATATTTTCTCATGAAAGCAGCCCGTCCTATCAGGTTATCTCAAAACAAGATTCCTGATCAACATCCTGCCAGGCCTTGTCAATGCAAGGCCTTTCAGAGTTTCTGGAGCCTCACAGAAACTTGAGGCACTCTGCATTGAGCACAATGAAATGATCTTCCTAGCAAGAAGAGCAACAAAGACTGTTTCATGAACAGACAAAGAGGGTAAGTACTTCTGTTGGCCTAAAAATGGCCTTGAAGCTCTGGAGAGCACTATAGACACTAGCCTTGGCTCAAACCTTGTCAAATTTGCCACAAACAGGAAAGTGGCTTTCTGAATTTTGACCTATTTTGTTTTACTTCAGGGATTTTCAGAGTTCATAAAAGTAAGGAATTCTGGAAATTTTGAAAACACTTCATTATTCTGTCACAAGATATAAAATTGAGATGCGTATTTAGTACTTGCCCTTTATATTTGTCCTTTGACATAATTTTAATCTTCCAACACCCCTCATTTTCCCTACTTATCTCTGTCTTGTTATAGTTATTGAAACCTAAAATCCATACAGAAGTTTCATTTATGTGGAGTTTAATATACTCTGAGAAGCCCTGTCAGTTTGGGGGGCATATTTCATTAATCTTCTTTTTTCAGCTATGATAATACTCAACAAACTAGATGGGCAGAACAAGAGATAACTTTGGCACTGATATATGCAGTTACAGACAGGAATTAACACCAAGGTGAGGAAAATTCACACACTGTGTTTGGGAACATAATGTTGTACACTCATTTTCATCTCATTTCATCCCTATCCATGTAGTTTTATTCACTCCATTTCCGAATTTTCTTTTTTCTTTTTTTTTTAATTTCCATTTGATTACATCATATGTCCTTTCCAGTGTGGTTTTTTTTTTTCAATTCATTCTCTGATTTCAAGATTTTATTTACTTTTGTGAAATGAAATTCTTCATTTCACGAAAGGAAATGAAATCCCGTGATTTCAATGAGTATCAATTCGGCAAGTTTCGGGCCATTTCACTGCACTTCATGTCATCCCATTCTTACTGCTGATGTACAGAGTTTCACTGGTGCAAACAAGCCAGCCTTGATCCAAGCTCCTCTCGTTAGCCACTCAGGCTCAGGGAGGGGCTTCCTCCGGCCGTTGGAGGTGCTTTAAAAGAAAGCTCTCGGAAGCATGGTGACTGGGAGTGCAGCAAAGAGGAGCCGGCAAATAGCGGTGTGCCATGTCTTTGAGGGTGTGGCATGGCAGTTTGTGCAGGCAGAGTAAGTAGGCAGGGTTGCAGTCATCCTCCTGGTAGGAGGGGGGTTATTTTTTGTTTGTTTTTTGGGTTTTCTTTCAGCAGTTGTCTCCAAATGATCAAAAGTTACAGCTAGTAAAAGTGTACCAACCCAAACAGAACCCCCCAAGAAGGAGGCATCTGTCCAGACCTCTTCCTGTAAGGAGTGTTTGAGCCTGTCAGTAATACCAGGGGACAGTGCAAGAGACATTGAGTGGTGTGAACAGGTGAATGATCTGCTCTGTCTGGTGGCAAGCTTAAGGAGGAAATAGAAAGACTCAGGAGTATTAGGGAAAGTGAAAGGGAAATAGACTGGTGGAGCTTCAGCTTTCCATCCCTGAGAGAAGCCTGCCAGGAGTCAGGGGACTCCTATGCCTCTTACCATCAGACAGAAGGAGGAGACCTAGTAGATAAAGGAGAGTGGGAATGGGTCCCTACTCGGGGACTTAATAGAAATTCCTCCTGACCCCCATCACCTACCCAGGTGCCACTTCAAAATAGGTATGAGGCCCTGGATCCAGAGGGTCAGCCAGATGACACTGAAGAAAATAATCTGCTCGAGAGCCTCCCAATTACACTTCGTCTGTCAGATGGATCCCTACCTCTAGCATTAAAAAGAAAAGAAGGGTGGTCGTAGTAGGTGACTCCATTCTGAGAGGAACAGAGGGCCCTGTATGTCGACTGGACCCATCCCACAGGGAAGTCTGCTGCCTCCCTGGGGCCTGGGTACAAGATATCACCAGGAGACTCCCTGATCTGATTCAGCCCTCTGATTATTACCCACTGCTGATACTCTAGGCTGGCAGTGATGAGATTGAAAAGAGCACCAGGGCAATTAAAAGGGACTTCAAGGCTCTGGGTCGATTGGTTGATGGGGCAGGAGCACAAGTGGTGTTCTGCTCAGTCGCTTCAGTAACAGGGACAAATGATGAAAGGAACAGGAGAACCCACATTATCAATAAGTGGCTTAAGGGCTGGTGCCATTGGCAGAACTTTAGGTTCTTTCATCATGGGGCAGCTTGTATGGCACCTGGCCTGCTAGAGCCAGATGGGCTTCATGTAACTAACAAGGGCAAAAGGATTCTAGCCCATGAATTGGAGAGGCTGGTTGGGAGGGCTTTAAAATAGGTTTGAAGGGGGAAGGGGATGCAACTAGGCTCTCCAGAAACAAGCCCAGGGCAGGTAAGCCAGAATCAGGGGTGAAATGAGCAGCCCAGCTGAAGTGGATGTACACTAATGCACTCAGCATGGGCAACAAAAAAGAGGAGCTGGAAGCTGTGACGTAGTTGCCATTACAGAAGCGTGGTGGGATGACTCACATAACTGGAGTGCTGCAATGGATGGCTACAAGCTCCACAGAAGAGACAGGCGAGGGAGAAAGGGTGGAGAGGTGGCTCTGTATATTAGGGAGGCTCTTGACGCCATGGAAATTGAGATTAATGATGATAAGGTCCAGTGCCTATGCGTAAGAATCAGAGGGAAGGTCAACAAGGCTGACGTCCTGGTGGGAGTCTGTTATAGACCACCTAACCAGGATGCTTACTCTATAAGCAGCTGGAGGATGTTCAAGATCACCAGCCTAAGTTCTCGTAGGTGACTTTAACCTGCCAGATATTGATGTCTTTTTCAACCTAGAAATGAAACTCAAGATAATTTTATTAATAGAAAAGTGGATCTTTATTGGAGCTCCGGGGGCAGTTCTGGAAGAATGTGCACAAAAACCCACCCCCACAGGGGTGAATACAGTTTTACAGGTTTTAGGAAATGAGCATAATGGATAAAAAGCACAAATTAGGAGGACAAGTGGTGATGCAATTCCCCCCAGGTCAAGCCCCTTCTCTGGATCCCCCTCCACCTTGGTACTAGCTGTACTTGTTTATGAAAATGTGTCTCAAAGACCTTGTTCTCAACCTTGGTTCCTGGGAAGAACCAAGATAGGATAGGGGCTTTGTACCCCGCCGGGGCTTGGAGTTCTGGAATTTGTTTTATCTTCCTGCCTAAGGAAGGGGCATGGAAAGCTACTGGGAAAATGAGCTATGAGTGCAATAATAAGCTACAGAGCTCCAAATATATGTGTAAAGAATACAGAGAATATATAAAAGAAAAAAAGGTAAAAAACCAGTAGGCATCAATATCTGCTGGGAACTCAACACAGCAAAGAGGCAGTCTAGGAGGTTCTTAGAGTGTATGGAGGACAACTTCTTGTCACAGCTGGTGAGCGAGCCTACCAGGGGAGGGACTATGCTAGACCTGCTGTTTGCAAACAGAGAAGGGCTTGTGGGAGCTGTGGTGGATTGAAGGCCATCTGGGGCACAGTGATCATGAAATTACAGAGTTTTCAATACTTGGTGAAACAAGGAGCATCAATAAAACTTCCACACTGGATTCCCGGAGGGCAGACTTTGGCCTGTTCTAGAGAGTATCTTGGGAAGCAGCACTTAAAAACAAAGGAGTCTAGAAGCATGGGCGTGCTTTGAAACAGAAATCTTGAAGTTACAGGAACAGACTGTCCCTATGCGCTGAAGGATGAGCCGATGAGGAAAACAACCGGCCTGGATGGGCAAGGAGCCTTTGAAGGAACTAAGGAAAAAAAAGAGGGTGTGTCACCTTTGAAGGAGGGTCAGGTATCTCAGGAAATGTTTAAGGGGGTTGCTAGGGCATGTAGGAAAAAAATTTGAGAGGCAAGAGCCCAGTTAGAACACAATCTGGCCACCTCAGTGAAGGATAATAAAAAATATTTTTATAAATGCATTAATGGATAAAGGAAGGGCAGGGATAATCTCCATTCTCTATTAGATGTGGGAGGGAATTTAGTAACTAAAGATGAGGAAAACACAGAGGTACTTAACACCTTCTTTGTCTCAACTTTCAACACAAAGACAGGTTGTCCTCAGGACAACTGGCCTCTTGGGCTGGTAGATAGTGCAGGGAGCAGAATAGCCCCCCTGTTATCCAGGAGGAAGCAGTCAGAGACCTGCTGAGCCACTTAGATGCTCACAGACCTATAGACCCAGATGGGATCCATCCTCAGGTGATGAGGGAGATGGCAGATGAACATGTGAAGCTGCTCTCCAAAAGTTATCATCAGTCCTGACTCAGCAGGGAGGTCCCAGATGACTGGAAGCTGGCCAATGTGACACCCATCCAAAAGAAGGGCTGGGAGGAGGATTTGGGAAACTACAGGCCTGTCAGCCAGACCATGGTGCCTGGCAAGATTATTGAACAGATCATCTTGAGCGCCATCACACGGCACCTACAGGATGTCTGGGGGATCAGACACAGCCAGCATGGGTTTAGGAGGGGCAGGTCATGCCCGACCAACCTGATCTCCTTTTATGACCAGGTAACCTGCCTGGTGGATGCAGGGAAGGCTGTGGATGTTGTCTACCTGGACTTCAGCAAGGCCCTTGACACCATCTCCCACAGCATCCTCCTGGAAAAGCTGGCAGCCCATGGCTTGGACAGGTGCACTCTTTGCTGGGTTAAGAAGTGTCTGCATGGCCGGGCCCAGATAGTGATAGGGAATGGTGCTGCATCCAGTTGGTGGCCAGTCACTAATGGTGTCCCACAGGGATCAGTGTTGGGGCCAATTCTGTTTAATATCTTCATTGATGATCTGGATGAGGGGATTGAGTCCACCATCAGTGAATTTGCAGATGACACCAAGCTGGGAGCATGTGTCGATTTGCTGGAGGGTAGGAGGGCTCTGCAGAGGAACCTGGACACACTGGATAGATAGGCCAAGTCCAAAACTGAGATTCAACAGGTCCAAGTGCCGTGTCCTGCACACTGTCCACAGCAACCCCCTGCAGCACTACAGGCTGGGGACAGAGTGGCTGGACAGTGGCCAAGCAGAAAGAGACCTGGAGGTATTGATCAACAACCCTATGAGCCAGCACTGTGCCCAGGTAATTGAATCTTGCAATTTCAATGAGGATCAATCCGGCAAGCTTTGGTCCCTTTACCTGCACTTCAGGTCATCCCATGCCATTTTCTAGTTTTCACTTTGGTGCAGAATTTTCTTCTATTTCTTTTAGCATTTCATTCCCTCAGTTTCTTCTCCCATCTTGCCTTTTCACTTTCTTTTCTGGTTTCAAAAATTCAATCCATAGAATTTGGGCAACTTTTGGTCCTTTTCTCTGCCCCTCATTTCACCCCAATCCATTGGATTGTATTAGGTCCATTTCCAATTTTTTTTTTTCCACTTGCATGCAACACTTCATTCAATATAAAACAACTTCTGACAGCATCACCTCGTGCTTATTTATAGCTTCCTTTGCATTAACTTTGCCCTACCAGGAAAAACCCTTCAGCTTATGAATTTATATGTAACCCAACAGTTTTGGGAAAAGAGAATCAGGGAAGAAAGTGAGGCAGAGAGGAAGACAAAGAAGGAGAAAACAAACAGACAGAATGCTCCCACCTGCTAGTATTGCAGTGGGGGTAGGACAGGAACTCCACGCAGGCTTCTAGGCTTTGTTGAGGATGTGCTGACCTCATGCTCAGCCCTTGAAGCCCCATGGCCTTCATGTGCCCACCCCTTAGGTGGGATTGGTGGTCACTTGGCCAGTCAGGGCCCAGGGGAGCACTGCCACCCCAAGAGTCCAGCACTGACAGCTCAGCCAGGCCTTGGGGCAGCTCTGGGGGCACAGCAGGCGCTAAAGGTCTCACCCGCAGCAAAGCCCGGCCGGCCCCTCCCACCAGACACAGGCACTGCCATTCCAAGATGTTTCAAGACATGCAACATCCAGGCTCTGACAGCAGCCTGCTGTGATGATGCCCTTGCAGTGTCTTGTCCAGTGCCAGAGTCCCTGCAGCTGCAGGCTCGACAGCTCTCTGAAGCCTAAGCCCAAGGCACAGGGCAGCTTGTCACTGGGGCTGCGGTGCCCACACCTGTGGGGGGTCCGGATCGGAAAGGTGTGGGAGCACCAATGTTGGGGCCTTGCCACAAGCATCGTGGCAGGCCCCTTCCAGCACCAGTGTGCCTGGAGTTCAAAGCTCTTTAGATCTCTAAACCCTAATCCTAGGCATAACCCTAACCCTAGCCCTAGTTAATTACCCAAAGCTAGTACCTGGGTTCTCCAGCTCAGAAAGATGTGGGAGCAGCAATGTTGGGGCCTTGCCATGATCATCGTGGCAGGCCCTTTCCAGCACCAGTGTGCCAGGAGCTCGATGCTCTTTACATCTCTCAAGGCTAACCCTAGGCCCTGACAGCAGCTTGGCACTGGGCCAGAGGTGCTCCACCATAATCGGCACAGATTAAAAGGTGTGCAGTTGGCATCAGAGTGACCTGTTAAGCCGTGGATCCATAGATCCAGAGGTTTAACTCAGCATTCTATTACTCTCTCTCTTAGCGCAAAGGAGAAATCCCCACCAAATAGCCCCAAGCATCAAAAATCACACTAAAATTTACTGGCAAAAATACCAAAAATCAACCCATCAAAAAATCAATCATTTTTGTTAAAGGATTAAATACAACACCAAGTTCCTCACAAAATGACTTCTTTTAGCATTATTTTGTGTTAATTTAACTTTTTCTTAACATAAACTTAGCCCAATTAAAAAAAAGCCTTTCAACCTCTGAAACGCTGTGCTCCCCAACAGTTCTGGGAAAAGAGAATTAGAAATAGAATGCGAGGCAGAGAGAAAAACAGAAAGGAAATTGATCTGAAAGAAAATTAATATTGAATTCCAAAAAAGAAATTGGAAAAAAAAAAGACAATTTGGCAGTGGAATGAATACAACCAAATGGATTTGAATGAAATGGAATGTAATGAAATGGACTGAAACTTGCCAAATTTATACTTACTGAAATCCCAAAATCAGGGAACAAAGTTAAACAGAGAGAGATGTGAAGAAACTGCTGTATTTAAGTGCTAAAAAAATGAAATTCTAAAATGAAGTGAAAACAATAAAATGGCATGGGATGACCTGAAGTGCAGGGAAATGGACCAAATCTTGCTGAATCGATCCTCACTGAAATTGCAAGATTTTCAGTTCATGAAAGGGAATGAAATCCCAAAATCAGAGAACAAGTGTAACACACACGCTGAATAGGATATTTGGTAAAATCAAATGCAATTGGGGGAAAAAAAGCAAATTTGGAAATGGAATGAATATAACGCAGTGAATTGGGATGAAATGAGGTGCAGCAAAAAGGACCAAAACTTGTCAAAAATTTTACTTACTGTAATCCCGAAAACCAGGGAACGAAATCAAACGAAAAGACAGGAGAAGAAACTGATGAAGTGAAATGCTAAAAAAAAAATAAATTTTGAACTGCATGGAAGCCAGTAAAATGGAATGGGATGACATGAAGTGCAGGGAAATGGACAAAAGCTTGCCAAATTGATCCTCAGTGCAATAGCAAGATTTCATTCCCTTTCATGAAATGAAGATTTTCATCTTAAATACAATGTTTAGTGAAGATTGGTACATCTGTGGCATTCTGTAAGCACTGTAAACAAGCAGACATGGGGATATTGACAATGGTGTGGTTTGAGAGTAAGCCAATACGCCAGCCATTTATAATGTAGGCAAGATGGAGTCTACTCACACGTAATTTACATCAGACCAGAAATATATCTTACTCCAAAATCTTTATCTACATTTTATTAAAATTACTGTGCAGCAATTAACAAAGAAAACACCAAGTTTTATAATAAAGCAGGGTGAACATTTTTCAGTTTGCAGCAATAACATCAGGGCCAAAATTATGCAGAGGACTTGCATCACATCCATTTAGGAGCATGACACAGCATATGCAAGACAACTCCCTTCCCCAAAGGGTGCACTGGCCTCTTTGTCTCTGTGTGGGCATTGGCACCCCTCTATATCCACGGTCCTGCTATGTATGAGACCTCAGCCACAGCATGGCTGACTTGTTTCTCTCCCATTTCAAGACCCTGCACATTAGAAGCAAATGAACAGTAGACTGCAGCTCTGTGTAATCTATGAACCACTGAGATACACCGTGACCTCTGAATCACATCTGTGGAGAAAGGATGCAGTAAGTATCAATGGTACAAAAACCATGAGCTGATCAGTTTGAAGTAGAGAAGTGGAGTAATCTGGTGAAGAATGCAGGAGGATTGGAAGATCTGCATACATACCCCAAAATTACACTGATACAGGCTGTGCTCATAGTGTATATAGAATTACCATCAACTCCCTGTAAGTGGAAAAAAAAAAAAAATATTAGTATCATGCTGGTAAGAAATTACCTACTGATAACCATGATTTCTAAGGAAGTCTTTCTGAGATACAGCCTTTGTGTGATTTATATAAAACTATGATGTTCCCTTCTGGTCAGAATGTTAAGCTTAGTTTTAATTTAAACTTAAACTGTAATCTAAACTAGTTTTAAAGTTGTTTTTTATCTTGCAAATTTTTTTTTTTTTGGTACTATCTTGGTTCTGGAGAGACCTGGCCCCCTTAAATTTCTCATTTTGTGATACATCTGAGGATCTTCTAATAAAACCACTTTCTCAGTACGTTTAAAATGTTAAATATTAATCAGATCCTCAAACTCAAGAAATGTAGTAGAGCATTTTAATCCTGGAATAATCTCCTAATTCTTACCGAGACAGAAAATTTTAATTCCAAGCAGGTTTAAGTAACACATTGCTGTTCTGTGTTCTGTTCTTCTGCCTTTGATTTAAACCTTCAGTGGAAAGAAAATACAAGCTACAGAACCTTACCTAAAGAAATTTGTCTCTTAACATGGTCATTTGCTTTTCTAATTAAAAAGAAAAGAAAAAATAAAGGTTTGAATAAATAAGGGCAAGTGATTTAAGTCAGCAGCCCCTTTTTATCACAGTACAAAACTGCAATTGTTTACATAAGTCTTGACTGCTCTATAAAATTGTACTTCTGGTAAAGGTGCAAGAATTGAAGGCTGACATTTTTAAACCTAAATTACTAGATGATTTCTTTACTAGCATTTTACTTGACTGCTTTTAATTCCACAAAGTTGATATATGATATTGAAGTGTCAAGAAGTTTCACCCTGAGTGGACAGAGGTGCTGTCAAGTCTTATCATCTTTAGAATGAAGGCAGAAGACCCTGGCACAATTCACTTCTAATTAAATTTTACTCTCCATTGAATATTCTGCTGAAGTTCATAGCTACTGGCCACAGAAGAGGGCCTAAGGCTGTACTGCTATGTCTGATACATCTAGTGGCCTTTCCAAATTTCTGTAAATACCCTTGCATCTTTTCACCTCGTCAAAGCTCCAAACTCCTTTTTTAACACCCTAAGGAAAAAAACAGGCATGCTGTAAGTTACTTCTGGATCTAGCTAAATGGTGAACCTTTATAAATCGAGTATTTAGTTGCCTTAAATTATGGGTGATGACAGAAACTCAGAGAAAAAGCATACAGTATTAAAGATTTAGACATCTCCCCCAACTGTTATAAACAGATGTTTAAAAACTGTATTTTGTTATACTTTTGAAAATGAAAGAAATATACATCCTGTTGAAAGAGGGCAATAGTAATCATGCTGCTTTTTAGATTAAAACTTTGCTATTAAACAAACAGCAATTTATGCAGATTATGGCAGTATCACTTTTTCACATATGGAAGGAGGGGGTAATTAAAATTTACAAAGCCTACTTAACAGCCCCTAACTTTCTCTGCTCTGATACGAAATAAGAATTTTGTTTGTGACTCTTACCTAGTTATTAATGTTCTCACCGTTACACTGTTGCACTCTCTTGTGTGCACCAGGTTTAACTCCATATTTAGGCTGTACTTGCTTCATGGCAGGAAAAATTGAAGTTACAAATTTTGTGCAGAACCTTGTGCAAAGTAACACCGGATTCTCAGGTCACACAGTGATATTGAAAGGACGTCTGAAGATCATTAGGGTCAGCTGGAGCAGGTTCGTGAGGGCTGTGTCCAGTCAGGTTTTGAATATTTCCTCTGGTGGAGAGCTCCACAACCTTTCTAGGCAGCCTGTTCCAGTGTCTGACCAATGCACTCTGAAAACATTTTTCCCTAAGCTTAAATCATATTTCTTGTATTTCTGTTTGTGCACATCATCTCTTGTCCTGTCACTGGACAGATTCCTGACCAGTCTGCCTTGCATCAGATTTTCCCATTGGAAAAAATTGGAAATCGAATCCAATGCATTTGGTTACCAGCCACTGACTGGTGCCAGACGCAGTTTCCCCAGAGACTGTGGATTTGTGAAAGTGAATCATACTAGCAAAGACCAAGGAAAAGAAGGTATTGCATGTCCTTTGTCACAAGGTCCTCTGACCAATTCAGCAGCTGTGCCACATTTTCTGGAGTCTTCTTTGTGCTGCTGCTGTGCCTACAGAAATCCTCTTTGTTGCCCTTTATGTCCCTTGCCAGATTAAACTCTAAGCTGACTTTCCTAAATCCATCCCTGCACAGTTTGAAAAATTCTGTTTATCCTGGGGCACTTGTCCCTGCCTGCACCTCTTGTATGCCTTCTTTTTATATTCCAGTTTTGCCAGGAGTTCCTTGTTTGTCGCAGGAAGTCCGGCCACCTTTGTGTGACCTCCTACTAAAACAGATCAGCCAGTCTTGAACTTAGAGGAGGTGATCCTTGAAAATCAACTGACTCTCTGGTCTTCCTCTCCTCTCCAGGGCAGTATTCCATGATATTCTTCCAAGCAATTCCCTGAACAGTCCAAAATCTGTTTTTCTGAAGTCCAGGGTTGTGATCCTGTGATTCCCTGGCTCTCTCTGCTCAGGATCCCAAATTTCACCATTCCATGGTCACAGCAGTCAAGTCTGCCCCCAGCCTTCACATCCCAACCAGTTCTTCCTTGCCTGTAAACACAGAAATCTTTTGAGATAAAAGCACAACAAATAAGCAAACCTAATATCCTGCAGATGGAGAAAATAGCTCCAAGCTGAGTTTGAAGAGATTCCTATTCTGTGTGAATCTGACACAGGGTATCTACAATGTAATATACATGTAGATGTAATCCTGGCTTGGATTCCGGTATAAGGATAAATCGCCATTCCTAACAAAAACGTACTACAAGATAGTGTTTACTGCAGTATGAACCATAGTGCTTTGGGCATGCCTTCTGGACTTGATTACCCTGTAACACTGCTAAGTAACTAAGAAATTGCTAAGAAATCCTCTAGGAGAAAAGTCCTCTTCCAGTTATTTTTTTTTTCCTCCTCATTTCAATTTGAGTAGTTTGTCCAAGGTTTTATGCTAGGAGATGGAAAAAAAAAAAAACTCAAAATCTAATTGCAGGGTCTATTTCCATGTCCAGTCAGTGGAATGATCAACAATGCAGAAGCAGATTTTAGACCAACATTAAGTTTAGTGTTTTGAGAAACAAGTTCTACAATCTGAACTTGACATAACATTTTTGGTAATGGAAAACTGTTTGATATAAGATCACTTTCAAGCAACTGAAAAAAAATTTTCGCTTTTTCTTAGCAGAGATTCTTAAGTAATCAGTCTTAAAAACATAACTAGTTCTGACATTGTAAAAGATTATTCACTGCAATCAAAAGAAAACATTTCCCACTGATAAAGCTAAAAATACCTTTAAGAGAGAAATTTTATCGGTCAGTGTTGAAAACACGGTCATTTTGGCATAAGGGTAAAGAAACATATATAGGTTAGTTATATATTCCAAGATCACCATGCTTAGCTTGTTCAACAGAAGTAAACACTGGTCTCACTTGACAGCTTCTCCCTTGTTGATGGTGGTTTATGTAATTACAAATGAAAACTCTCAGCAGATTAGTAGACAAGGTAACAAGCAAACTGGCAAAGTGTTAGCAAAGATAGGCTGTGACTGTCTGGACTTTTAATCCGTCAAAATATAAAGAGTATATTGGTAAAAGCAAACACTGGAAAGGTTGCAAGTCTGTAAATCTTACCTACTACTTTGCTCTTGTTGTTCTCATGCCTACGGTGTGTTTTTCTTCATGTACTTTATCTAGACACAGACCTTTTCTTAACACCCTGCAGAAGCGGAGTGGGATCTTAAGTCTGGGGTTATCAGAGAAAGTAATGGAGCATTCCATCATTTTTTGTAGCAATAGGGGAAAGAACAGAACCCTAGCTCAGCTGCGCTTTGGTACATTCTCTAAAAAAAAAATGTGGAAAGGAGAACCTTATGCAAGAAAACAAATGGTTTCTTGTGATTATAGAACCCTAGATAACTTTGATGTTAGAGAAATAAAAGCTGACATAAAATTCTCTTCTAGGTTTCCACAGTTGTCTCCACAAAATTTTTAACTCACCCCTTCATAGTAATGTAGAACATAAACAGGCATAATATTATATAAGACACTTATGAGACTTGAGAAGCTCATATTTTAAAATAATTTCAGGTACTTGGATAAGAGAAACTGTCTAGAAGTAGCTACTACTATTACTATTATTATTTTGATGAGTATCCAAATCCCGTTAGTTTGTAAAAGAAATTTAACCTTACGTTTTTAGGTCATAGCAGAAGAATGAAAATGATCAAGACAGGTAACAACAGTCAGATGACCAGGATGTTGGTACATTCACATTCTTTAGCCAGTTAAAAGCTCTGATCACAGCTTTTCACCTGTTTCCCCTGTACTTGGTGACATTTCCATTAAGTATAAGAAGACATGAGTACTGAGGAATGATTTTCTGGATAAAATGGCTTTTCTACACAAGTCAGTTCCAAGAATACTTTAAAATATTTAGCACTGGGTGCCTTTACTTCTCACCTCTTGTACAGCCACATTTTTCTGTGACTGTCTTCTGACTTTTGCCATCAAAGCAAATCATTAATCACCATTAAAAATCTGCAACTTACCTGACGCAGTAGAGCTGAGGCCTTGGAGCATGACATACATATCAATCAATCAACAAGAGCTTTTACACCGTAAGCTTGGCATTGTGCAGCATCCAAGTCTTATGAAGAAGCCACTGGTTTTGGAATTGGAAGACTTTGTCTGTCTCATTGAATGCACAAGATCAAGGGAATACAGTTTCCATTTGAAGTAAACAGATATCTGCAGCATAAAACGTGTAGGATTGGTCACAGGAAAAAGTAAATTAACGGAACAGATAAAAAGGTTTTTTTGGTGGAAAATCACTTCTCATTTGTTTTTCATGCTGGTGATATATGGTGATATATCGCTATAGGCCCATAAAAATATAGGCTTTTGCCCCATGCCTTCCTACTTCCTTGTTCCAAATGCTTGAAGTGAAAGCATTGTATTCTCCATGGATATTTAAAACAAACAAACAAATAACAAAAATCAACAAAACAAACAAAAACGACAAATGAAAAAAACCAAACTAAAACAAACCCAAGCAAAAAAAAAAGAAAAAATCCAAACTAAACCAAAAAACCAAAAAAAACACACCACAAACAGATTTATTCTAATGTAAATCCTTCCCTATGTTGAAAAGTCCTAATTTCCTTTGATGTCAATGGAACTCTATGGGAATTCAATATTTGCAACCAAGCAGTCCATGACAAACCACCAACAGCACCTCTGACACTACATATTCAAAGGCACTGCCTCCAGAGAGATCACTAATGCTGATACACAGAGCCAGCAATTGGCCTGTGCTCCTCCAAAGGTTTGTTTTGGTTGTATCAATCATCATCTTGCCAGGTGATTAAGTCCTTTTGCAGGAAATGATTCTGGAAATCAGAGTGCCCAACTAATTATTCAAGGGACATCAGACACAAAATTGGTCATGTTTAGAATTAAACCACAGAGCTGATGATCTCTTCTTAAAGTGCTCAGAAATGTACATTCATCACACACCATCTACTGTTCAAAATTTGTATCATAGAATAGGCTCTTCCCAGAGAAACTGGCATTAGTCCAAATATCTCTCACTATGTGGACACCAAGCAAAAATGCACAAACAAAAACTAAATGATGACTGTTTAAGGTCAGTAATGGAGGAGAAGAGTTTCTCTCATCTGAAAAATATTTGTAGGAATAGGAGAATCCTTCTTCATTCTCCAAATACAGTCCTTTTAAAATGTCATTAAAAAGCTGAGATGGATTCTTCCACCCCAAAATAACCTAGCAATTCAATACATTGGTTTCCTAGTTTTCTCCAGGACAGGGTTAATTTTTAAGAGATTAACTGCAGAGCGACAGAGTTGGTCTGTCTTTAGCCCAATGATTGTGTGGTTTGCACCAAGTGAAATAACCCCAGTAGGCAAACCTGGAAGGGCAGCTAGGATGACGCACAGGGTTTGTGCCTCTTACTTTCCCGTAGGCGACCTAGCTTTAGATACAGTCTGTGCTGCTTTGGGATAAAAATCCGTTTCATGGAAGTATTGCTTAAATCATCAAAGTCTTATGACTTTATGAAAAGGAAAAGGATATTTCTAAAAGAGGCTAGGCAAAACAAACACGCCAACTCACGTATAGCTAAATCTGCTCTGGACAGAGCAGGCTCTAGTTTTAACATGAACTACCTGGTCAGGATGATAACTTTGTGGAAATCTGCAGTTTGCCTTTGCTTGTTAATTTATTAAACCACAACATTTTCCATTAGGTCTAGGAGAACAGAGGAAGTAACACTTTTTTTTCCCTTACCAAAGATCAAATCTTTGGAAGAGATGACCTTTTAAAAACTTAGATGTTTTCAGCTGCCTACATTTCTTGCACATTAAACCGTCTTATTCTATTTATTCTTAATAGTGTTAGTTTATTGTTTACAACAAGTTTACTTTCTTCACTTTTGTTTGGCATATTCAGACTATGTACTGAACAATACTATTTTTCAGTCTTTTGTTACTGCAGATAGTTGATTTCATAAAGAAATTGTCACACCTGAAACCCTAAACCAGTGTGGAGTTTTACTTGTCACTATTGCTAAATATAACAGCTCTCCAGAGATAAAATACAGATCCATTAAGCTGCTGCATGCTTTTATCCATTCTCATGTTCCTGAAAGATTTCTCTTTTATTACAAAGAAAACATGGCTAATTGTTAATTAGAAAATGCATACAAATGTGATAAGATTTAATTAACTCAAACAAATACAATTAAAACCTCTAATAAGAAGATTTAGTTGCTTTCTTTTTTTTTATTTTTTTCTCCACGGAAAAAAGGTTCCAAGTTTACAAAAGTCCTATTTACCCTGCCCCTGTTACCCTGCAGAGTTTGACCTTTAAATAAATTCCTTCAAAACAGACAAAAAGAACAAAGTAAAAAGAATCTCATAATATTTAAAAATCTATGAGATCTGTACTTCAAACTTTACTGGAAAGCCTTAATGATGGAAGAGTTTTCCATCAGAAATTGCCCTTTCAATAACAGTTCCTGTTTTAGCCCTGATAGAGTTAAGGTTCTTCATAGTAGCTACTCTGGTCCTGTGTTTTGGACTTGTGTTGGAAAACAGCATCGATAACACAGGGATGGTTTCACTGTTGCTGAGCAGGGCTCACACAGAGCCAAGGCCTTTTCTGCTCCTCACACACCCCACCAGCAAGGGGCCTGGAGCTTCACAAGGAGCTGGGAAGGGACACAGCCAGAACAGCTGACCCCAGCTGACCCAGGGGTTATTCCAGGCCATAAAGTGTCGTGCTTGGCAGATAAACTGCAGGGAAGAAGGAAGAGGGAGTTTCTCAAAGAGATGGTGTCTGCCTGTCCTGAAGATGGCTGAACACCTTCTTGTCCATGGGAACGGATGAATTAATTCCTTGGCTTGTTTTGATTGCTTGTGCAGCTTTAGTTTTCCCCATTAAACTGTCTTCATCTCAATCCATGAGTTTTCCCACTTTTGCCCTTCCAGTTCTCTCCCCCATCCCACCAGAGGAAAATGAACAAGTAGTTGTGTGGGGGTGAGTTGTCAGCTGAGGTTAAATCACACAAAAAAGAGAAGTATGTAATGAGAAAAACAAGTCAGTATTTATGAAAAAAATAAAACCTTTGTACCAAGAAAAAGCTGGAAATTTACTTTTCATATAAAATGTTCTTTTTGAAATTGATTTTTCTTCATAGTAGCTTTGTTACGTACATTATGTCCTGACTCAGCAACAGTAGCATTGCAGTGAATCTGTCAGGTCACGCTGGCATCAATTATGGTCTCTGTTCCCATTGACTTCTGTATATTCAAGAAGATGAAGGATCAGGATGGAAGATAAAACAGAGTAGATAATAGGATCCTATTATTTTGGACTCAGAACTACATTTCTGGTAAATTTAGTATGTAATGTGTAGATACAGCCTTGCTAATAAAATCAAAAAGTAACATTAAAGAAAAATTGCCTTACAAAATAAGGGCTCCATATTTACATTTATAATTCAGTAAAAATTTAGACTTAAATAAACTTTTATGCAAGCTGAAAAGCAGCAAAAAAAAGTATTAATTTGCCATAAAAATGAAAGTGCATGGAAGATTTCAGATTGATAGATGCAATGAAAATTTTCTCTATCTCACACTTTATATAAAAATTACCAATTTTTCTTGGCAAACCTCAGATGATACTCTAGGAGGAGACATATATTTGCTCTGCAGCAAAGCTCCTGAAAAATAATTACATTGGAAAGATTTACCGGAAAGTCTCTTAAGCTCTTTCAGGTTTCTCTCTGTCATGGAAAGTTCTGTTGGTGAAACTTATGTTGTATTAGATTTGCCTGTATCTATCACTTCATAATTAGGTTTTCAAATAAAATTTGGAAATAAATATTGTACTCACAATGTATTTGGATAGGTGCTATAACCTGAACAGATCAAGTGACTCTGTATGTCATCATCTATATATCTATTTTAATAAGCTTGTGGCAATAATTATTGAAATAAAAGCGAAACCAAGAATCTGAAAATGTCTCAACACTTACTATATGTGAAGAAATCCCATAAGTAGGTGTGCTATTTTACAGTACATTCTGGGGAAGCAAAACAAGTGTTTAATTTGAAATAGCCTTGGAGAAAAGCATCAATCCTAGAAGCAGTTCTAAGATCTGTAGAGTATATTAATAATGCACCCAGGAGACCAATTCTTTTTCCAGATCAGATCCAGATATAGGAAAAAATTCATTCATGTACCAATAACAATAAATATCAGGCAGAAATGAAAGAACAGCACAAGATAAAATTTGGATTGGACCTCTCAATACTTTCCATAAAAGGGAGGATGCATAAAACCCCCAGTCTTATGCCTTGCAAACTCTATCAAGTGTCCCTATTCAGACAGTTTTCTGAAAAATGAAACTAGATGTTACTTACAGGTTTGATGACAGAACCCAGCTCTTGCAACACAAGTCAGCAAAAGAAGACTCAGTTGCACTTGGGTATGCACCCTTACATACCCTCACCATCCTACAGGTAAAGAAAATAAGACAGGAAGATGAGCCCTATACAGAGCTTATCATCCCCTTTAGGGTCCTCATCAATGCCTTAGGAGTGAGAGACCATCCTTTCCATTTAGCTGAAATATCTTACGTTTGTAATTTTAGCCCTACAGTGATTAATACTGTGTTCACGTTAGGCTATCAGTTGCAAAATTGGAAAGAGTGGTAAAGCATTCAGTGAAACTCTCTCTCTTTCTCATACTGTCTTAAAAAAAAAATCTTGCAAACCTTCATAAATTACAATAAACCCCAGAATTTAACTGCATGAAAAAACACATTCCCTACTCACCAATTTTTATGTTTAGAAAAGCTTTACTGCCTTGCTACCCTAATTAGTAGTGTGACTTTGAACACCGTAATACAAACCATCTGTGTCCACTCCCAATGTGACCAATGATGGCTAATTTTCCACAGCCAGGACAAATTATCATCCTCAAGGAAGAAAGCATCTGTCTCCATGATGTATAAACACGTCTTCCCCTTTGGCCTAAGAGAAGATTCATCTAAGCAAGGGAGCAGAAACAGGGGTATTACAGCAAAGTTACCCCTTGTGGGAAACCAGCTGTTAGCTATTTATCTTCGTATGGCCGAGGAGCCTTTATCCAAGACACAGCTGTTCCTTCCTTTCCTCCTTATTATCTACACCTGCCTCAAGCAGATGAGTGTGATTTTTAAGTGTTTTTTCCTCAGTATTTAAAGTTATAGACCTGGTCCTAGTACTCCCTTGTTCTCACTGGTAGTAGTTTAAAGATGCTATCAATTTATCTTCATGGTTAAAAAGAGACAGGCTTGTTTTTATTTTCATAGAGATGAATGAATAAAACATCTCTTGTTTTTTAAGGTATTACAAACCCAGAAAAATACCTATTTTCTTTCATCCAACTATGAATTCTTAATGCAGCTGTAACATTATGTGACCTCAAAATTTTTAATGGGGCTGAAATTTCCCAAAGGAAACATGTACTCCTAAGCATATGTCGTATGATTCTTTCTCTGTATGTAAGACTCATGCAAACACTTAGTGGCCAATTACACTAACTATAATGTCATTTTTCCCTTCAGATGACAGCACTGGGTTCTGTAAGCTCAAAAGCAGATAGGGTATGTTTTCTACTCATCCATATGCAACTGTGTACTGGATGTGTAAAGCCTTCACACTTGCTTCCTGTCCTCCTCTTCTTAAGTCCACACTCCTCACACTGCATACTCATATAATTCAGCAAGATTATTTACAGAAGCAGTGGAGGGTACCACTCCAAACCTGAACAGCCTTTTCCAGGTGTTGTATAACCATGCAGGAAGAAATTACAATCTATACAGATAAAGTTTGGAGATGAGAATGGGCAGATCTGGGAATAGATCACAGGTGTCCCAAATTCTCACTCAGTGCCCTTTTTGCTGTTCTGTCTGATAAATGATTCATTCACAGTTGTCGTAACATTTATATCTGAAGCCACCAAAACATGTTTGGAAACATTTGCCTAGCAGATTCAGCTTCCAAATGGCACACCGACCCATTTTGCTGAGGTTTGACTTTGCCTCCTCACTTGATCAGCATCCACACAGGGTCTGAAGTTCCATCCAACAGACATAAAGGTTGATGAGTTCTTTGAGAGTAAGCACCAAGGCAGTCAGAATTCATTCGATCAGAAAGCTTCTTTCAGCTTAAGAAGCAGATGAGTAAAAGCAGTTCCTGCTGACAGCTGAGGTTTCCATTAGCCGTATGGCCGCCACCTGCATGTCCAATGTATTCACATGTGGGACTGCCTGTAGCCATGGGCACCCCAGGGCAATGCACACTACACGAGTTTGGCCTTGCATAAAGTCTTTGAATGTTTTGATGGGAGCTCAGATGATCTATCCTCTTCCATTTGCTCTCAAAGCAGCAGCAGTGCCAGTCCAGGACAGTTTCTCTCCTGACACCGTTCTTTGCTGGCTGAGACTCCATCCTGCTAGAAATCCTAAAATCTGAAAAACTTTCCCTGTCTCTCACTAAGTTCATCAGCAGTTAATTTCCACTCAGGAAAGGCAAGGGATGATAATTGCAAATCATTCCAGTAGATAAGGAGGCCAAATAAAGTAGTGTCTGGTAATTCATCTAACCCACTTCTTGGAATTAAAAGGGCTTTCTTGTAGATTGAGAATAAATTAATCATGAATCTATAAACCAAAAAACACTGGTAAACTCAAAGAGAATAATGAGTACATGACAGGAAGCAGAGCATATCATATGCAAGGATGTATTTTCTCATTAAGCACTACACATAAATATGCAACCTTCTTTTCTGAAGGACGTGAAAGATAGGCTGTAGGTGGAAAATGCTAAAGAGCAACAAATAAAAATTTGTTCTTCTTCAACCACCTACATTCTTTCTTACAAAAATAGATGCATGCAGACAGACAGAGAAACAAACCAAAAAGGGGGGCATGGGCATATGCACAGTGTATTCACAAAGATTTGTAAAAGGGATGTTTGGCCATTTGGGAGATGAAGTTTGGTTGAGTTTCTTCATTTAATTGGGAAAGGATTTCAGCAGCAATTAAATTATTTAATACAACTTTAATTTTTTTCTCCAAGAGCAGAAGGAGAATGGAAGAGAAATTACCCTTTTCTTCGCTCTAATGCTTGTCTTCCCCACAGTCACCTGGATGCAGTGCAACAAGGCTCCCGAGGCTGCCTGTGCTCTTTGTTCACACACTAATATAACTTTTGCATGTTTTATTATAAACTCTGTGGGTTCTTTCTGGTCATCAACTGCATATTGATTCTTAGTACTGGCCCTGCTGCAGCACACTTTTACTTACAAACTTCTAAATTATATCATCAGGGAAGACTGGCTTCTATGCTGAATTCCTCCTTATTCTCAAACTAACCCTGTACTGTCTCCTCATGTATTAACTGTGGAGGGCTGTGTGGTTGGCTGCTTGTAATCTAAAGCTGGAGTAATTTCAGAATCTGATGTAAGATTGAGCGACAATCAGTTAATGAGGTTAGTGTCTCAAGGGTCTTGCTCATCTCTCCAGAGCCACAGCAGTGAAATAGGTTGCAGAAGGTGGTTATGAAATCATTTGCTGTTCTACCTTTGTCTTTCTTGTACAAATGAAAATTACTCTGTGCTGTGGCAAAAAAAAAAAAANTGTTGGGAGAAAAAAAAAAAAAAAAAAAAAAAAAAAAAAAAAAAAAAAAAAACAACCAACAAACCAACAAAATACTACCTCTTTTCAAAGAGCTGGACAGCTTCTGGAAAATACAATGGCCCTGTTATGTACCTCATTGTATAGGGTATGGCATTTTTTTCTTCTTGTTGCTAATGTAAATTTAAATCCTTACAGAGTGTCTGGTTTCCCAGAGTGACCATCTCTCACAGCCCTAGAGACCAATACATATTGTTTCAATACACTTCTCCACCTTCACTTTCTCTAGGTTGCTTTAGCATAAAGTGTACCTTTTTAAATTAGAAAATTGTCATTGTCATGGTAAACTTAAAAACAGCTTCTTTTCTTTTTTGTCTTCTCCCTAAGTTTTGAAGCATAATAAACTCACATCAGTATGTTTCCTCAATTTCCTTTATTTTTTTCCTGATATAGTCACCTGTAGCCTCAAGCATATCCGCCTGGTTTGTATGCTATCTTCAGCATTTTATATTTGGTGTTTTGGGGGTTTTTTTGCATTTGAGATTTTTATAAAAATGTTACATGAAAATTATAGAGAACCAATGACACAGTGAATATACACCTTGTTTCTTACATATTCCTTCCTCTTTACTGTGTGTTGATAGCTGTCCATGCATAATTAAAATCCTTGTGCTCTGCTAATGCACTTGCATTTAAATCCCTACTTTACTGGTTATTGCATAAACTATTTTAGTCATCCCTCTGCCTTCTTCTCTCCCAAATTCTTGATCCTTGGTATGCCAGATCACATCTTAACCCTCTTTTAGGATTTAATCCACTCCCTGTTAACCTTCTGGAAGCCAGACTAATTCCATAATGACCAAGAACCAGAAGTATTATTCCCTGTTAGCCAAATGCCCATTTCCATTCAGCATTATTTAGAAAAGGAAAGGCGGGAAAAAAATACAACTGTGATCAGAGTATTTCCCTGGTTTCTGATTTCTTTTAACTGAATGCATGCTGACTGCACTCACTGTATCGATAAGGCTGTACTAAAAGCTATAGAAGTGGTGTGAAGAGGCTGGAAAATAATCCTAGAAGTTTCCTTTTCAAGCAGCATGATTAGGAGTTTTCTTTCAATCTCATAGAACCAGTCATGTTCTGAAACCAATAGGAACTATTTTCCAGCTCATGGATGTTCGGCTTTTGTCTTTACGTATGATCAAATCAGCATTTTATCATTTTAAGTGCATATTTATTATTTCATATCTATAATGTGTTAGGTATGTTGCACCACAGAGAAACTAAACATTTACAAGAACAATCAGGCAGGCTTTATCTAAAAATTTTCTTTCATTGTTTTGAGCCAGTAAAAACAACAATTTAACTGATCGCAGTAGAGAAAGAGCTTTCCAGTGATCATAGATAAGGCAAAGCTCAGACCATTCACTCTTAAAACATGCTTTCACAACCACTAAGGAGTACGAGCGGTCACTAAAACTACCAGTGACACTCGGGTTTAGCACCACTTGTTACAGAGGAGAAACATTTTTAAAATGCAAAGAAGTATCCTCCATGAAATCCACCTTTAAATGTTGTAAGAAAACTGTCATCTGCTGGATGGACATCTGCTGAGCTGGACAGCTCAGCTTCATTAAAAGGCTAAGAAAATTGCTTGAAAGGCTAAGAGAATTGGGATTGTTCAGCCAGGAAGAGAAGGCTGTGACCTAATTACAGCCTTCCAGTACCTGAAGGGAGCCTACAAGATAGATGGAGAGACTATTTACAAAAGCATATAGTGACAGAATGAAGGAGAATGGCTTTAAATTGAAAGACAGTAGGTTTATATTAGAAAATGGGAAAAAATTCTTTGCTGTGAGGATAGTGAGGCACTGAAACAGGTTGCACAGAGTTGTGGATGCCCCATCCTGGGAAGTGTTTAGGGCCAGGCTGGATGGAGCTCTGAGCAACGTGGTCTAGTGAGAGGTGTCTCTGCCCATGGCAGAGGCGTTGGAACTAGATGGTCTATAAATCCTTTCCAACCTAGGCCATTCTGTAATTCGGTGACTTTGTTCTGTTATTCAGAACGAAGAAGGTCAAATAAAATCAGGGACATGGACAAGGTAACCCACAGTTACCACACTCTGGGGGTTTTTTGTTGTTTTTTTTTTTTTTTCTCTCTTTGCATACATAGGTGTTACAAGCATATAGCTAGGTCTCTAGTAAACACATCTACTAAGAATAAACAAATATGAAGAGTGAATTCTACATATTCAAGTTGCTTCTAATGTTCTGTGTTTCTTTGTTTTAGAAGAATAACAAAAAGAGCCAAAGGACTCATCAAAATTTTGGAAAGAAATGCAAGCTTTATTTTAGCTTGCACCCATCACTCCTGAGCTCAGTAGATACAGTTCACTTACTTTGTCCCTTAGAAACTATTCATGATATGCAAGTCTGGAGAAGCAAACTCATGTGCAAAGGATGTTTCAAGTGCATCAATAGTGATGGCAGGAATAAAAACAGGTACCAGATGGAGAACATGGAGGTGGCATAAGAACATGAATCTAAGACACCTTGGAAGGTCCTTCAATGCCCTTCACAGAAAGGATGACTATCCCTCAGAATGTTTCTGGTACCAAAGGAACTGCACAACGTCTTGTTCACCTTGCACTCTGCCATATCAATGGAGCCAGGTGGCCAGAAGAGAGGTTCTTATCAACACAGGCTGGATTTTCTTCCCAGCACTTGGAAAATTTCATTCTTAGTATAGTTTAAAAACCCTTACAGCAGATACTTTGGTTAACTATGTATATTTAGTTTTACACTTCTCATTGTTATACACACCAGAAAATTTAAAAGATCGTGTTGCTCATGGTTGATTTAATTAGTACTTGGGGATTTAGGTCTGGCAGGTTACATGGCTGCTTGCAGGGTTGAAATTCTCAATTAGCAATATGCAAATGAATGTGCAGAAGCCATGTTTCCTCATTTTCACCTTTTACCCTTTGCTCAGTTTCAGAGGATAAAGCAGACCAGTTATAATTTTTGTCAGAAGAGGATTAATAGCTTGAGTTCACACATCCAACATGGGGTTGCTTTTGTCAGCTCACAGAACAATAGTAAATAAAAACCACTTAGATGCTCTCATTTATAGCAGTTCATATATTTTAAGTGTTTGTAAAGTTGGGGGCTTTCTAATGGATCATTACATTTCCACATTTTAGAAGACTGATTTTGCTCTTTCACTCCGCAAGTGTCGTAATTCATTACCAAGCCAAGGGGTTCTCTTTGCAATCAAAATTTGTCTTCCAAGTCTGCAAAACTAAAATATGCTTCTGTGCTGGTAGTCTTGCAAGTCATATGAGGGAATCTTGTTTTTTAGTCCATTTCTATTTGTATTTCTTTCCCGTATAATACTTCTATAGCATCATTTTAATATTGGTAGGAAACCCAAAGAGTCACATGGCTGGCTTCAATGGTACCATTGATAAAACTCTGCTGGATTTCATGGTGGCTGCATGGGCATCAGGAAGTGGTGTGTTGTCATGATCCGATTATTAAGGTTATTAGAAAAGCCTCTGCCCAATTTAAGGTGCAAACGAGACCATATGCCAATGTTAATAGCATGGGTTTTATTTGATAGTAAATATGAGAGGGGTAGAGAGAGAGAGAGAACAGAGAGACAAAGGAAGAGAAAGAAATAGAAGATAGGTGGGGGGGGGGCAGAAAGAGAGTGACAGAGACAGGATAAGGAAAATATCACCACTCCATGGATCCCAGTGATGTCCCGTTGATCCTCTCCAGCTGGTCCTCTTGATGGTGATGGTCCCCCCAAAAAGCATATAATCCTATGGGTTAAGACACACTCAGGCTAGGTAGGAAAACCCAAGCACCTCCCTGGGTGGGGGGGATTTGCCATTGTCTCTTACAACAGACTCCAGTTTTGTTGCATCATGTGCAGGCCTGTGGTGCAAGGCCTCAGGAATGATTCCGGGGGGCACTCCGGGGGGCCTTTGATGGACTCAGGCACCCCCTCAGATGCTCCTCACATGAACGTCCCGTGGACGTGGCCTGTGCGCTTGGGGGTTCGGTCGCCAGTTTGCGTGAGGGAGGATGGGTTCACTGCCCCGAGCAGAGGTTACAACACACCAACACTTCCTCCCCTCACCTCGGCTGGGGGGGAAATCTGTGCAAACCTGCTCCCAGCAAATGGGTCTCTGGGCTACGGCCTCCCCTGCGCCGATGCAAGCCAGAGATGATTCTTAGCATGGCTGCTGGGTTTGGCTCGCATTCTTTTCCTTGTTTACTTGTTTATTTCTCCCTGGGCCTGAGATGATTGAAGAATGGGTTTCCCTTTATCTAATCTCAGCAGTTTGACTTTCAGTCCAAAGTTCCAGTCAGGCATTCTTTAGGGAGGGATGGGCTTCCATGGGTCCTTTATACAGTTTTGCTAGAATGAGCAAAACTTTGTATCAATGTTTGAGGCATGAAGTGTATCAGTCTCTGACATGTGTACATCCTGTGTAAAATAATATATTCAGCCGTAAATAACTGGAAAACAGCAGTAAGCAGCTTCTCAAGGTTTCCCTGAAAAACAAAAATTCTGTTGGGGAAACCAGAGTGGTTTTGCTGGTTTTCATTTTTTTAATCGTGTTTATTATTGCACAATCCTTTTCTATGATCTTGTTGGTAGGGTCATTCACAGTACAAACATTATTTCCACTTAAATGACACAAAGCTTTTGAGTATATTGGAGGGGAAGAGGGAAGATTCTTTTTCTTTCTCTATAAACATAGAAGCTAGCTCAGCAATAAAAGGGATGAGATTACAACTGATTAACTTCTGTATTATGGAAATAGCAAGACTATTTTAAAAACCCCGTGAAATTGTAGTCAAATATTATTTTTGTGTAGGTGGTACCTCAAGAAATCCTATTTTTACCCATCTTGATTGGTAATTGTTATCCAAGAATATTGGAACTATAAAACTAATTGGAAAAAGAGAAAAAAAGATAAGAAAAAATATTATCCTTGCCTAAGTGACTAGGAAGTGATGACTTCTTTTTCTCACCAAAAAAAGTTTTGCTTTGATGAGCAATGAAAAAAGAAGCTGATGAACAATGTTTTCTTTTCGCTCTAATTCATTTTTCAAAAAAGTTTCTCACAGAAGTTTCCTGCTGTTTCAAAATAATGCAGAACATCATACTAAATAATTACTAATAAAAGTGTATTATCTGTTTCTGCAACTACAGCATAAGTTAGTTGTTTGACTGTAAAGAAGCATTATAAAGAAACACGGTTAGATTACTTCAAAGGTTCAAAACAAACCAAACTTTTTGTACTTGCAGCCTGCACAGTCTTCTTCAGTGAGTGTTTCATACGTCCATTAAATAGAGAGAGATCTAAAGTTAGGAAAAGTCAGGTGAAGATGAAAAGGAAAAACTATACCAATACCTTTCTGCATATAATAATAATATTTGCAAAATTTTGGTTCTCTTAGAATTTGGCATGAGCATTTGATTCACCTTCAGACTTATTCTCACCTTTCCATTCTCACTTTCCAACAGGCATACATTACACATATTTCAATTAGATTATATTTTTCAGAGGAGGAAAAGAGCTGATATTCACATTTGTGATTACATGCCAGAGCCAGGAGTCACCGGAGAGTCATAGCCAAAGAAGAGATTTGTCTGCATCTCTCCATATACTAAATATCTCCTTAGAATGAAATAAATAATGTCAGGGAGTATAACCAAAACAGCAAATGGAGCAGCCTGCAGGAAAAAAAAGATCAGACTCAAGTGTTTATAAAATTGGATGTTTGAGGTTAAGCACTGAAGAAATCCCCATTTAGACTGTGGGAAATGAGTTCTTTAGGTTACAGATGACTGAGTGCTCATGGACCAGCAGCACAGCTATCAAGCGAGTTTTACAGATGCAGGATGACTAGAGGGCAGAACATTCAAAATCCCTGAGCCCTGAAGTCGGGCAAGGTTAAACACTGAATTAGGGGTACTGTTTTGTTCTTTGCATCACATTCCTGGCCTGTCACCCTGGGCCATTCATTCTAGATATAGACAGTATCTCTACATATTCACACCTCTGAAATTTTACTGGAATATCTCTGCTGTCTCTGCTTTGCTTCTCCCAAACTGCAGCCATAAGCTGACAGCTTTCTTGGAGCTTCACTTCTCTTCTGCAAGCCAAAATCACAGAATCACAGAATGGTAAAGGCTGGAAGGGAACCCTGGAGGCCATCTAATCCCTGCTCAAGAAGGGTTTCTTAGGGTGTATTACTCAGGATTGTTTCCATTCAGCTTTTGAGTATTTCCAGGTAAGAAGACCCACAACCTCCCTGGGCAACCTGTTCCTGTCACCCTCAGTAAAGAAGTTCTTCCTCATGTTCAGGTGGAACTTCCCGTGCATCTGTTTCTGCCCATTGCCCCTTGTCCTATTGCTCAGCCAAGAAAACCTTTCTCCGGCCTCTTGACAAAGGCAGCTGAATAGGAAGATAACTGCCTTATTCTTTGCAGAAGAAATACTGTTTCAGTCTCAACAGTTAGGAAATATCTTTCAAAACTTTACAGAGCAGGGATATTTTTTACAATTTCCTTATTAGGTGGCATTTGATTTTAATTTATGAGGATGCATTTGCATCAAGTCATGCAAAGTCTGTTCTTCATATTTGAATTTCATTTTCTGCCACTTTCCTTTAATGATTTTGGAACCTTGTAAAATTTTACAGGAGTTGCCATTTTTCTGATATAGCATAAAAATCTCAGCATGACATAACAAGGAGATATCTTTGCTTTTAGACTAAAGATAAGTATTCAGAATTGGTATTTGTCTTCCTCAATGCTGTCTAATTACTTTGATTAGGTCTAATGTGTGGTTTCACTCTTCATTATAAAATGTGATCTGTTTTTATAACACATACCTTCCTGATCCTTTTCTTTCGAAACTAGATTCTGTACATTTAGCACCCAACTGACAGCCTGTTACTGCTTTCAGTGACTAATTTTCTATCAATAATCTCATTGATCTGTGTGAATACATTCTGACCAGAGAGAGTAAGTGGATTCTTATTTACTAATGATTTTATAAAGTGATTCATTGCTTAAGTAGCAAAGGGACACATTCAGATACCCTAAATGTGGTGCTACTGTCCTCAGCACCTTCACTGAGTCTTAGCTCTTTGCTGGAAAAATTTCCAACCCAAGTATTTGCGTCAGAACATAGCCCTTGACACCTTGAAGGGTTCCAAAATGCATCCTTCCCTGCACTAATGTAAGAGGGATGTGGGAGTGGACAAAGCCACCCAAAGTAGAAAGGGAACACTTTCTTGCCAGGTGCTTACAGGACAGATTGCCCTGAAGCCAAAAAGAAGCAAAGACGTTTTGAGCTATCACCAACCTTCAGAGCTTCTTCAGTGCCAGAAGGAAAACACTAACAAAAGAGCAGTTTTCCAGGTGGAGTAGAAAGTTTGAATGGACTTTCAGCATGTGTGACATCATCAGGCTGTACTGACAGGTCTGACTGTCTTGTACTGCAGCTACTCCTCTCTTACCATATATTGCAACTGCTTCTTGAGACAGCTGGAATACTCTCCAGAAAAGAGGCTGATTGCTCTGAGAAAAGATGTGCCCAGTACCCTCCTTAAAGCAGGCTGGGAATTTGATATCTACTAGAGAACCTGTACAGGGACTTTATGAAATCTCTGTTCTTCACTGGTGGATCAAAGTCTTATCAGCTGACACCTGTGGGCTCATGCCTTGAAACAAAGCTGTTTACATGTGTATCTTCATAAATAAATAACCAACAATTCATGTCCCTCTGTGCATTTTCCAGATGTTTTTTGGAAGACAGGACTTGTAGTTATACTTGGAATTTATACTGGAGCTATCATGAAGCCCATCAGGAGCAAAAAGCAACAGCTACACTTCCACTGTCATCCATTTCAGTGACTAGCCCATAACTGCACAGCCCAATTTTTTATTTCACAGCACCTACCTGCTGATTTAATCTTCCTGCAACTTGATCTTCCCAGGGCTTTCTGTCTGTACTAAGGTTTTGGCTCAGCACTGCCACATGTCATTTTCCTTAGTCTATTTAGTGAAGTAGAATAGATCACTCTTTTGCTGACTCCTGTAAGGATGAACAAAGGGAAATTCACCCATCGTATCAGAGAGGCACCAGGCATAAGTGGGTACAGGCTCAGGAAGTCAGTCTCCAACCTTCCACAGATATGGAGAAAGATTAACAACGTCAGGCAGGCTAATGTGCTTCAAGCACCACTTAGTTACAACCCATAAACATAACTGCTGAATGAGATTTTTTGAGGAAGTAATTCATCTGTTTCCCAGTTTTTGGACTTTCTGAAGAACAGAAGCGTGGTAATGAAAGTTCCTATGTAGAAGTGAACAGCTATTGGATAAAATACCCACAAACCCTCCCTCCTCTTTCCATAAAAGTACTCACATCAATGCAATTGCATTTTGTCCACGTACCTCATAAGTGAGATGCGTCTTTTAGAGGGAACATTTCAGAGTGATAACAAACCTAAAACAATGACCTCCTGATACAGCTATGTGTTTGTCCTTAAGCTGGCCTCTCAGGAGATATTCCAGACTTGTGGAAAGCACACCCAAAATTACAGCCAGTGTGTAAGGACTGGCTAAATGACACCGACAAGGTCTATGTATCTAGGAGAGATTAAAAAATCTTAAGGGACAAACTGACCACACAGAGGAGAACCAGGACTACCCCATAATGAACTTAAACAAATTTGGAGAAAGAAATAATCAAACCTAGAATTTTAAAGGAAATTTCCCAGAAGTTCTTTATTTTTTTTTTTGTCTGCAAAAGAGGAATTGAATCTGAACAGAGTAATTTATTTAAATGTTTCGGCATAACAAGGTACTTACACAATATATACATTATACATTAGAACCATATTTACAGAGTAGATCAGAAACAGTAGTAGTTGACTTGAAGAATTCTTCTTATTAAAAAAAACCCCAACAACAATAAAAAGGCCTAGAGATTCTGTTTATACATGTTTTAACTGCTCAAACATTTAAGCTTTTTAAAATTTAAGGCAAAAAGACTAAGCTGCAGAGCTTATCTGGGGGAGCTGCTTTCAACAGGTAACACAGATCATGGAAGACAAAAGGTAGCACAAATAGCAAAAGTTAGGCAAGCTTTACATTGAACAGTGGTGGCTATTTGCTTGCTGCATATTGTATCTCTATACTGTTTCTAAGCTAAATATAACATCTGTTTAATCTCTGGAGCTCTGGAACAGGTCCAGAGTTTCAAATTGATTCGAAAAAATTGAAAGTTTCTGCTACTTCAATGAATTTATAACCAAACAAACAAACCCAATGCTCAAGCTTTGCCACAAATTTCATCCATGCTACAGGCAACAATAAAATATATTAAGTTCTTGGCTGTATTACGTAGCCTATGGCTCTATGGTAGAGTAGAAAGTACAAAGCAGATCCACTTGTTGTCTTATATCCTCATAGTGCTGAGCCTTTACATCTCTTTGATTTAAAATAAAATGTAAAGTTAAACACTTGCTTCATTGTTTCGAGAAAAATAGCAAATTCAGCAGAAGAACTTGAAACAGAAATTATGAGTACAATTATTCCATCTCACATTGTACTTCTGTTTTTCTCAGCCTGCAAAATCCCCTGTGAGTTGTATGCATTTTTCTACTGCTAATAAATAAATCAATCGATAACAAATAATCATCCTGTCTGTATTACAAAAGCATATGCAGATGATCAGGGGTCAGACATCTGCAGCCACATCAGGCTCTTCCAGTTGTCCAAGCGTGTTGCAAGTTTAGGAAACACAGACTAACATGATTGCTCACGTCACACCAGTGCCTGGGAAGGTGTCATTGGTTGTTAACCAACAGGAATTCCCACACGTGAGACTGTAAGCCAGCTGGAATTCCCATGCTGGAACTGAGTGTCGAAAAACAGTACCACACTTCACATCTTCCTTGCTTCACACAGTGCCCTTAAAGCCATGCAAAATGCAACATAATGAGTCACGGTGTCTTTTTAAAACCGAACACGGTGATTGTGCCCAGCCTGTGTTAAGCAGTTGCTGGGAAGCAGTTGTCACAGCAGATGGTGTCCTTTTCCTAAGCCAGGCTGCAGAAATGGCAGAGACCAGTGCGAATATTGTGTAAAGGTTGTAAATGCCTGGGCACCTGTACAGAGCAGGTGTCAGTGTTATAAAAATTGTCCGTCCTTCCAGGCCACTTTTCTGAAGCGCACTGGAACCCACTGTCCTTCATTTGATTACCTGTCTTGAGCTCATGCTGGGCAATAGGAGCAGTCAGAAAAGGTTAAACCATTCATCAGATCCAACTGAATGACAAATAAATTTCTCTTTAGCAAGAAATAAGAAATAAAAGAAAGAAAGAAAATAATACAATGTGATGCAGGTGAGTACAAACACTAAATCCAGCCCAGTCCACTTCAGTGCTGATCACCCTGCAAACTGCTGCTTTCTGATGCAGAATTGAACCAGGGGGGGCTTGGTGAAGGAAGATTTTAGCTTAAGATGGGTATTACTATTATCCTTTATTTCTTCAAGACACATTCAAACTTTGCGGTGATGAAAGCTCTGTAAGTATCATGCTATACCATGCTATAAAACTCAAGGTGCTGAACATTTAATTCTAAAGATCACAAACTGCTCATAACTCCAACTTGGGCAGCCAATCCCCTGCATGAGGAGAAATATATTTCTAAGTCTCAAATTAATTTAACTGCCTAGTGATACGTGATGTTCTTTCCCCCAAATATTTGTGCATTCATACAATGATACCAGGCATATAGGTGAAGACAGTTGAATACTACAAGACTTGCTTTATTTCATATATAGAAGAGACAAGAGGTCCATCAAAGTCAATAACACCACAAAGATGTGCACTAAGGTAAAGCCAGCACCTGAGTTTTCTTCAGAGTTGCTTTTGGGTGTTTTCAGTAAAAATGGTGCTTAATAGTGTTCTTGCTAGTCTAATTTTTATTAGCCTTTTTGAGTTTTTCAGATACTCATATTTGGGTGAAAATTGACCAAGATGTAGTTTCTTTTCAGGACAGGGTGCATTTTTAGAAAGCTGGAAGGAAAATAGTTAGTAAATAAGCCCTGGTTGCAAAACAGCCAGCAAGACAGAGAGCAGTTTTCTCCTCTGTATTTTCTGTGCTTGGTTGCATAAGGATCAAAAGTTGGAATCATGGAATCATGGAATCTTCAAGGTTGGGAAAGACTTCTAAGATCATTGAGTCCAGCCGTTGACTAATTAAGGTCTATATGGGATTGTGATCATTCATATAAAGAAAATTCAAGGACATGAACTATTCTGAAACATTATTTTCTCTGTATTTGCAGCCACTAGATGCCACTGTGCTGTAGGAAGATCTCAGTGGCATCCCTGGTAAACAAGAGACGATGTCTAGTTTCAAAGTATGTGGAAGCCTGTTTTTTTTCTTTCCTGTATATACAGATCTTCTGTATGTTCCCTGTTTTACTTTGCTATATCATAACATGTTCTGACAAGCAGAATTAACTCTTAAAAGTTAAATTTTGCTTCTCAATTTCTGAACAGTTAGTTCCACAGCCTTCAAGCCCTGTTACTGTGGAAGAATAAAATGGGAAGAGGCATAAAACATATAAGTGTAGCTTGCTTGCTAAGCACAGCATTACTAAGTCAATACAATTGTTTTCCACCTAAGCAGCTGAAAGGGGATATGTAGGAGCACTAAAAGTTAAATCAACATTGTATTGATACGTAAAAGTGCTGATGGTGCAAAGGGAATACAAACCAATCAACAGACTAATTGTTATCAAGAAAAATACTAATAGCTTCTCATTATCTCAACTACAGTGTATCTATTAAAATGGACTGTATCCCGGTCTTTACCCACTCATTAGGATGGTGCATCTCTTATTAACACTCAATTAGAAGAAAACCTATTCTGAGGCCACTTCTGTGTATACTCTTCTAAGAGCTGCTTTCTGTTTCCAAACAGGAAATTCACTTTACAACAACATTCTGATCTTCCACACAACCCCCACCCCAAAGGCAAAAAATGAACCAAACCAACTAAACAAACCAAAAACACAGAAGAAAAAATCACAAGCAAATCAACCCCAAAAACCTTCTTCATTATCCAACTTCTACTTTGCATTCAGGTCAACTGCTTCTGAGTTCATTCATTGCTGCCATATGACAGCCCTCACCTACTGTTCAAGAATGTCATCAAAGCAAAGCACACTCTGTTTGTACTTGTAGCCTCACTGAGTCTTTGTTTCCAAAGATGGCTTGACAAGGTATTGCCATTACCCTTTCCCTTCACAATTTTTGCCATGTAGAATTAGATCATGGGTGTATTTACAGAAACAGGAGCAGATAGACTTTGACTCTCCTCCTTATGCTTTTCATTATATGGATGCATAGTTGTAAAATACATGAGATCAAATACACCATATTGCTCAGAGTTTAATTTCTAGTGTGAAAAATTACTCTCTAGCTGGCTATACAGTGTTTTGCAACTGGCCAGGCTGATGTTTCTGGCCAGACTTCAAAGCTCTTTCTGAAAACAATATTCACTCTAAGGTTAAGAAGGGAAGCACTGATTTCTCACTGCCACTCAACTCAAGCATGTCTCTTCAACTGAATGACCACTTGAATTATCCCACTGTGAGAAATGGATGGACCTCCTGCCAACCGAACCTAGGAAACTTCAGTTTCTAGGAAACTTTAGGTAGGTCATACACCAATATTAGCTGCGGACACTGCTGCAGTCTTATTTGAATTGTGTCATATTTTCTGATTATTCCTTGTATGTCAGGTATTTACAGTCCAGCTCTCAACATCAACTAAAACAAGGGATTGCTTGGAGACCTTAGTCAATCACATTGACTCTCTTATACAACCAAATTGTTCCCTTTCAATATCCAGAAACAAGTGTTAATGAGCATCCATGTTTCATAAACCTTCTCACAAAACCCTGATAGATAGCAGACTAGAGTACATCCCATTCCAGCATGTTTGACTTCACTGGTGTTGCTTGTTTCTGAGCATATTTTGGCATATTAAAAGGCCTGGCAATCAGCTTTTAGAGGTAGAGCATTTAATATAAATCTTAATCCTCAGGAATTAAAATTAAAATCCCAGGAAAAAAACATGCACTAGGTTTACAAGTATGAAATGATCATTTTCGCAGTGTCCTTTTTCTCTAGTAGCCTTCCCTAGAAATTAATGCTCAACTAAGTATTACCTTGGTTCCTTTTCTCTCTACCTCATATTCAACAATAAAAGCCCTTCCAGACAAGTGACATCCTTCCTGCTAAATTCCATGTCATGGTCTTCCAACTTTCATACCAGCCACTGGTATTCCAGAAATCCATAATTCTAGCTCTGCCCACTCCCCAGGCTCAGTAAATGTACAAACCCAGCAATGAGACTGGCTCTCTCATGACATCTGATTTTTATATTAAATTGTCTAGTAAAAAACAACCTCCAGTTATCCTATTCATTCCTCACCTAACGTAGCTGAGTTTGAAATAAATGCATAAAAGTAACTTGTTTACATGCATCTAACACCTGATATTTGCACGAGACCATGGTTTGCAGGTACATGCCACATAAATATTCAGGTCATAGATGTAAGACCTCAGCAATGGTGAAGAAGTAAGTATAGTCTTTCCCACTTAATACTTCACCAGAAGAAGCAAGTTCTGAATTCTTTTCTTCCATCTACCTGTGGCATGTGAGGTTGTCACACAGTAAGAAAACTCTTCAGACGTATAATGAAGAAGTGTCCTAGGTAAAAACATTTTGTTCAATTTCAGATAGCCCAGTTATTAAAAGCAAAAATTACATTTTCCTTATTTACAGATTGCCTAGGATTAATGACACATAAGGAAAGATGATGGCTTTTTCATCACAGTGATGGAACCTTCTTGTTTAGTTAGCCTGAGAGGTTTTGATGTATAGTTCAGTAAGGCTGCAGGCACTCAAATTACCCAGACAGGTTTACTTAAGTAGAATGGCCATCTACTGCTCGTGTCCCAGCCTTCACAAGAGAACATCATAAAATACTGATTAAAAATACTGGCAAAAACAACAGGAGAGTTTCCAGTTCCTGGGACATGCCTTATTCCGGTTCAATGGAAATAGATTCAAACAACATACAAAACGTTAATACTATTCTCAATATAGGATAATAAATCATTATCTTCTCCCAATGCTGATTCTATGGCAAGACCCTTATTTTCATCAACTGTTTTTCTGAGTTCCTTTGCCTAAGGGCCAGCAATGTTTTCCACACTACACAAAATCAGATGAAACGTAATACGTTCTTTAAAGTTGCAACACTAAGTCTCTGTTACTGGCCTACATCCTTCCCGTCAGCCTCTGCTGAAGCTGCCAAATGAGTCTCAAAGGAGTTATCTAGCAGCTATCCTGAGTGTTAAGCTGCTTCATCAATTCTGGGTGCCTACAAGCCTCTGCAGAACACAAGAGAACTCCTGAGGTGAATTATGATACTTCACTAAAAAGAGTGTTGATATTTGGAAAGCCTTTCCACATAAAGAATGGCTTTGCTTATGGGCATTGCTCACAACTATCAGCCCCCAACACATCTCCATGTCCAGACTTGGGTACGGTCAGGAACCCTGAACAGCCAGAAGGACTGGTAAAATGAACTCAATCTTATTATTTCACACTTAACATGAGAGCTACAAACAATTAAGGCCAACTTTAATTGAAAGAGGTAGGGCAGCATTTGAAGAAGAAAAAAAAAGCCTTAAAAATAGAATAGAATCCAAGAAATTCAGGATCCAGACATGTTATATGTATTCATAGCCCCAGCTAACTTACATTCAGTTCCAAGTTTGATGTGATTTGGTTTCAAACTAGGACTTGGAACTAAAGCCACAGATGGAAGATTTTATAATTTCTATACATAAATGCATTTCCCTTGGCACCTCTGGAACCTTTGATACTTACAACTTTCCTGAAAGAGGTGATAGGCACACATCTGCTAAAATTCCTGAAAATATTCATACTCTCCCTGTCACTTCTAATTAGGTCTTTTCCTGCAAGACCTGAGTCCTCCATCAGTGGTTACATAAGGTCCATTTTCCTCTTTGATACCTTTTAATGTGCACATGGAAGCATCCGTTTCATTGCTGAGGAAATCTGAACTCAAGTGACATTCATGTATAGATTAAGCTCAGGAACTGTACAAAGAGACATAGTTCCTGTACTTTACAGTCACAGGATGTATGTTCATTTCTGAAAAAGACCCCTGGCTACGTGAGATCAGGTAATGGGAATACACATTTGGCTGAAGGTAAATCCCATGGAGAGGCTGGATACAGGTGGGCATCTACAGCCATAAGGCAGCCTGTGAAATTAAACAAGCATACCTGAAAATCATCAGGTTTTTTGATAGGCCTGTAGGGCTCATAGTTTTCTGGCTGCTGTTATTGGTGCTACAAAATTCCCTCTACGAATTTTTATCAGGTTTGTTTATGTAGGGCATTCTGGCAGATCCTGCTGTGTGATGGGACAACCATTATTAATGCCCTAATTTTTTGTTGGTGGTACCACACTGATGTGATATAACTGGACAAGAAACTTTCTGAGGCCTGTATTTAAACATCCAGAACTAAGACCATCACAGACATTGCAACCATATGTCCAGAAACAATGAACTTATCTTCAGTCTTATCCATATTTCATATAGAAAAACCCACAAACTTTCAAAAGGAAAAGTATCACACAGATTTTCATTTTTCTGCCATTCTTAGAAGGACTGACAAGCACTGTGGCAGAAGGCATAGTCACATCTTTGATGGATACTGATTGGAAAACACTGCAAAAGTTCCCAAAGTAGGATGACTTAAGTCATCTGAAATGATGATCATTGTATGAGGCCTGCAGAGTTCAGGTGTATAAATAAGAAGTAAAAACTTAAAGCATTCATTTTATCAACAGATTCAACTCTGCAAACACAATGATCAAACTTAGCAGGACAATGAGATGTTAACATTTTAACCTTAACCTTTATTCTCTGTTTTGATTTCTGTAGTTCTCTTATGAGCCTAGAATTCGGAAAACTCATGTAAGGTCTGCCAGCTCATCAGTACACATATAGACACATTTCTAAGTCATTTACTTTATTGATTTTAAGTTTACCCAAAAAAGTAAATTCCTTGGAACCTAGATACTGTGTGTGTATATATATATATATATATATATATATATATATATTTGTTTTATTACAATTGTTACTATTCTCTTCTGCTCCAGGAAAATTTACCACAATCAAAAGCTCATAAACCTTGATACAAAAGACATGACCATCACATAACACTGTAAAGGCAGGAAAATATGAAGCTGGGCAGCAGCACTCTCTTTAGTTAAAAGTATTTTTAATGACTTCATCCTTCATGGTTGCCCAAGGCACCCTGTGAAATAAACCTTTAACTCTTACATCGTTTCTGTCTTAAGGGTAATGAGCCATATGTGAAGACATCTGCAATGCCTGAAAGGAATGATCATTAATTAGAGTGAAGGCAGGACACTTTCTGATTGCTGATATGGGATGGGGAGATGAGGGAAAGCCATTCAAGAAGTCACTGGAATTAAGAAAAAAAACTGTCCTTTAGTTGATGTGAATCACTGTAGGTATCACAAGATGTGAATACTGTAGGTATGATTTTTTTTTCTTTTATGTGCTGGAAAGAAAAATTGCTACACTGTGGGAGCAAGACACTAGAGAAGAGACAGAGCCAAGAGAAGGGAATTCTGTGAAAAAGGCTAAGACAACAGCATATGGTGTTTGTATAGAAATCTCTTTCTGACTTGTCTGGAAGGTCTGAAGGAAGATCCAAAAGCAGGGCACAGATTGTATGCTTAACCTCTTATTTTCCCTGCTCTAACTGCCCTTAGTTTACAAATTACTGGTCAGGCACTCTAATCTTACAGTTTTCTCTGGAAGTAGGTGAAGACTTGGCATCTCCTCCTGAGTAAATATCCATTTTGAGTCACCTTCATCTAGACCTTTATGTGGCAGCATGTGGCGCAGCAACATGCAGGGACAGCTCTATTTGCCTTCTCAGTAAAGCATGAAGCTGGACCTGCAGCAGAGTGAGGGTTTTGTATAAATTTGTGATTTCTTCATTGGTAGCAATCCCTGGCTTTTTCCTAGCTTGCAGAAAAGTGTTTTGCAACTGAAAGAACAGAAGACGCACGTAGGATAGAGAAAATAATTTATAGGGAGAAGTAAAAAGAATGATTCATGCCAGCCCAAGATAAGAGGAATGAATCATCACCTTGCTGATCTACCCCCATTGATCATAAAGGGAAATGAGACTGCTAGTTCAGAACAGATGCCTGACTTTTAGGCTCCTGCAGTCAGACAACCGTAATCCCTGTCAAACTTGAGAGATTAGGGGTTTCGGGCCTCAAGTTCAACAGGTTCTTGCAGGTAGCTCCAGGCTAGAAGTCTCTCTTATGCCCGGGTTTAGTGCTCTTGGCCTCCATCTCTTGTTCTTTATCAAAAATACCTGTTTGGCTGCTACATGCTCTGAGGAGGGGTATATTTGACAGGAAACTTGCACTTTTTATTGACACGCAAGCACAGTCTTCTGTCCTTTATAACTGCTGCATATATAAATACCACTGATTTTACAGGATTTCTTCTCTGCTGCTCTGTCTGCATAGATCCGTGGTTTATATTTCCTGACTTATATGGAAACAAACAAATTAAGTTTATGGATATAGCATTTGCATATTGAGAGTGTTAATTGTTCAGTAAATACCATACACTCCCCTAATGTGTGAAATCTCAGAAAAAAAGGTACAAACTATCTAAGGCATCCACAACAGACTTGGTATCCAAGTACAGGAATAAAGAGGCACAAACTGAACATAAATCATCTTGGATTAGCATGGCTCTGAGTATGAATTAATAAGCTCTATTGTTACATCTAAACGAGACCTACTTGATGTCACATCACTTTGTAACAGGGAGCACTTCCAGCTAGACAGGCAACTGAAGCATATCTTTTCTCAGCTGAAACAAACCCTCAGGACAGATATTTATTCATTTTTTTGCAGCTTTGGTTTTTTTAGCCATTATACTGTTATTATCTATAGTTCCTTATTTTTTTCATTTCAGTGACCCAAAAAATTATAAGTCATTGATTTCCGTGAGTGATTGAAGACTTTGCAGGGAAGGAATGAATAGAAATTTAAGAGAACTTGCTTCATGTTTTGTATAAAAGCATCATTTTTTGATAGGGAATTCCAGTGCATCCAATGCAGGAAGCACAATTTATCCTTAATTCCCAGTTACTAGATTCCTATTTAAATGGAAGCTGTGGGCTTCATGAACAAGTACTCTCTGATTTTTCTGAGTCTGCTCAGCTGAGGAATTTTTCTGTGTGCACTTTGGCTGTTACCCAGGTAAACAGACCCCTGGAAGCATGACAGTCTCTAACTCAGGATTTAGGTGCATTCTGGGATTTTCTGGACTGTAAATCCTTGGCAGATGGAGACAACATCTGAACATTTCTGCCAGAATCGAGACAGCATTATGATTAACGTTTATACATGACCTGTGGAAGTTAGAAACAATATCTAAAACAAAAAACAAAACAAAACAAAACAAAAAACAAACAAACAAAAAACCCCTAAACCAAAACAAAACCAAAAAGAAGTTCCAACAAGAAACCTCCAAGATCAGCCTCCTCCTGATGCTGCTGTTAACACCAATTAACTAGATGGTTTTTCCTAGATTCTTCAGAAGCAGAGTGGGCTGCTGAATAACCATTACTTTTTTTTCCAACACAGAAGGATAGTACCAGCTCAAGACTGACGTGAAGAAAATCGTAGCTACCAGACAAGGAGATAGACTTCAGGTGATGGTTGGAATTAAAAAAAAACACACAAAAAGTAAAAGCTTCTCTTGAACTGTCAGGAGAAGATTGCTTTAAATGCAGGGCTTTGCTCCAAACAACAGCTTGGCAATTTCTGATTTTTAGAAGGAAAATCTGTTTCCTTTTACTTGAAACACTTATGAATCACAGCCCAGCCCTCAGTGACAGATGTTGATAACACAAAAACTACATCTGACAGAAATTCTCATAATAAAAAAAAATATTATGACTAAGACATCCATCCTGCCAACATGTATCTGTGGCCTTAGCTGGTAACAGACAAACATTTTGATGTTTGTAACGCCAGGATACAAATTTAACTGGATTTTTTTCCCTATTTTCTTTCAATAGCACAGCCTGTTTGACGTTCCTCTTCAAGTGTTACTAGGGACAGCAGAAGCTGACTTATTTGTTGCAGGGACAAGAGATAAGGCACTCAGCGATTTTCAGGCTTGAGGTTGCAAGCTTGGAAACATCAATAGACTCAGGAGTGTAATCCTGAAAACAGTCAAAAGCAGAAAAAAAAATGGGAGGTTACTAAAGGAAGCCTTAAATTCTGCTTCCAAAGGAATGTGATAAAACTCTCTATGTATTTATAGCTTGCAAACACTTTTGTAAAGGAACATAATATATTTATCACTGCCCATCTGGGGAAACAGGTTCCTGGAGGAAAACAGCCCTGACTGATCACATTCAGAATTGCATCCTTGGGTTTAGAATAGAGGTGTTCCTGGTAAGCTCCACTGGGATAGCAAGGCTGATCTCAACAGAAGGATTCACCTCACCTGTCCGAGCAAGCAGACACGTCCTCTTTAGTCCCCTGTCAGCTCAGTGAAGGGAAGCAAGCACTCAAGAGGCAGAATCCACCAGAGCTCTTTTAGGTGGCTGCTGCAGACCCGGGAGAGCTGGAGAGTATTCTATACTTACACCTGTACAGGAATCTGAGTGTTACCAATGCTGGCTGAACTCAATGTTCTATAGTGAGGAGAGGTGCGTCCCACCCCAAATAACTGGGGTGAGGAAGCATACGTAATTTGGTGTCCTAAAAGGATTCAGAAGTCAGAATTTCTCTGAAACAAACTTGCATAGCCATTGAGACGGGATGTGTCCATTTTAGCACCTGTAACAACTGCATTTTGACTTTGGGACTCTTGCTGCTGGAGATCACACACGCAGACAATTATACATCCATGTTTAGTATCATCTTGCCACGCAGCAGCATTTTATCCTCAAGCAAGTATCTGCTTTTCTTTCCCTGCACCTCCTCCACAGAAGAAACCACATTCCTCCTCCTCTTCCTCACACTAGCACTATCACTTCCTCATCCAGGTCTCACAACCACCCTTCCCTCTGCCTTAATATGATCTGCCATACTCAGAGTTTCTGTACAGCTAAGAGAGCATTTGTAGAAGGAAATCTAAAGAAGTCCATTTAAATGTGCTTTGTTGATTTAGAAAATGTTGGAAAAGAGAACCTCTTCAATTTAAAATGGGTACCTGCCATCCTGACATTGGAATATCAAAGAGAAACCTGAAGCTAACAGCATCCTATCTTACCCAGTGTGGTGTTGGTGTGTCTTCACAATTCTTGCCCTGTGGATGACCTAGAGTTTTGGCAAAACTTTGATAGAAGCATTTGAAAGACTTCTGTAAGCAGGGCGTGGGGAAGCTCAACATCCTTTTTCCTAAAATATTGCAATTTTCTTATTCATCCCTTGCTGTCCTAAGGAGAGTTAAGTTGCCTAGATGTATGTGCTTCACATGGCATTTTTCTTCTCAGAGCAAGGTGGTCCAATTTCCCTCCCCGTTCCCATCTACTGAATCATAAATTGGCAAGCTCACTAAGTGGGGAAACATAAGTGTAATTGCACTTAATTGACAGGACATCACACACAGCAAACTAAAAGTTCAAGGGCAGAAACATTAATGACAGCTGTGTGCATATATAGCAACAGTCATTTTTTTTGATCAGGAATACAATGCAGAGATGTTTTAATTGACATACTTAATGTTATACATGCTGTGCTACATTTAACCTGTTTGAAAGCCGGTGTGCAGGTTGCACAGAGTTTAACAAATTGCTGCTGCATGTGGTTCCAATGTGATTCTCAACTCCAGCTGCACTTTACAAATACTCATCATTTACTTAGTGAGGGATACAATGTTCCCCTTATTAACTTTTCTTACGCTTCAACAAAAGTTACACCATTTTTTTTTTTTTCAAGGTGGTTCACCTCAAGTCCCAGAAATGTTTTCATGGCTTCTGTTAGTTGCAATGAAAGCAGAACAGGCATAACCTTTAGGACTCGGTATTGTCAGTCTAGGCCATGTCTTCCTCACGGCTCAGAGATCATACGCTCTCTTGGTTCATCTCTAATGGGCGGCTATCCCTGGCTGTACCTTTAATGTGCTTCTGCTAATGGAAAACAATTAAGGGCAATAGTTTTCAAGAGGGCCAGCCAAAGGGCTGGATTATAGCTTAAAAGAGGACTGATTTTCTGCCAGTGCTTGCAAAGTGCTTAAAATTGGCAGGGTTAAAAACAACGTTGTAAAACACAGAAGTGATCAGCATGATTTGAGAAATTCTGCCCTAAAAAAGTAATTGCAAACTTTGATGGACTTTGGTATAACAAAGATCCGTATAGTCACTGTTCAGTACAGGTACATTTCAAACAGGAAGCTATGCTTTAAGTTCATGTTTTGATCCTAAATCCCTTTTTTTCAAATGCACAGTATGTACTCACCAATGACCACTATATTGTTCGTATTCAGGGCTGAAGGGTGTCCACAGAGTTATATGTGTACTCACTATGCCATTTTCTAAAGGGATAAAACCTTCCATTCCTACATAGCTGGTTCCACTTCCATGCACACACCACCTAATCTGAGAAGCCATTTAGTTCAGGAATACTTTGAGTCACAGCTTCAAATTTTGCTCTCTTGTCTTTATGCTAGCTGTTATCAAACAGGCTTTTATATGAATTAACAGGGGCCAATTAGCAGGGACTGCAGATAAGCCTTTATGTGTTTGATTGTATAGCAAAGAAATTAAATGGCTGATGTTTTATCTTAAAGTTGCAAAACCAAAATAGCTAACTGGTATTATGCAAGCACAGATGTATCCTCACAGGACTGACACATTCAGAATATCATTGTAATTAATGTTTAAAAGGGTGGGAGTTAAGGCAAACAATGTACATAGTAGTGGGCTTGTTCTGCAGATGTCTGGTAGATATATTATGAATACAAAATAATATATGCATATCAACAAAGAAATAATATTGCAGGAACTTTTACAACATTTTCTCCTTTTACATTAATTTTTCCACACATTTGCTCGGAAATATTGTTGAAGACTTACATTTGTTTATCTTCTGCAACAGTGGTAAAGACAGGACACCCACAGAAGCAGAAAGATTGAGCACAAACATCTTCACTGCACAGAAATGTACCATTAAAATTGTACTCACAGCTTGTTTTCTTCTGTGTTGGGTTGTGCTGATCTGTCTTATTACTCAGACTCGTACATTCAATGGACTATGTGTCTTCTTGATAGCGGCAGTACTTGTATCTGACTTTCAGGACTTGTGCAAGAGGACAATCCAAATTACTTTGTTTTTCCACTCACCCACTGCTGTGCACCTCAGAGTTTACAGAGGAGGTCTTTGGCCTCTTAAGAACCCACATTAATTTTGCCATTGATTTCCTGATTTCAACTCAGTTATACAGTAAAGGAAGAAAGCACAGTGTCACAGAAACATCCATCACCATAATTCACGTTAGGGAGAGCTATGTCACATTTTATCTTTGTGGACAGTTTCTTGAAGGTGGGTGACAAAGGTTCGACACACTTTTAACCACACATGACTGACACTACAGTGGAAAACACAAAATAACTACAGAATTCCATCAATCAAATGAAACAAAGAGATATATATGGAGAAAGATCAGGAAGAGCAACAGGAAAGATCAGAGGTCTGAAATAGGCTGTGACAAAAGACAGTAAGTATTAAGGTTGTGATGAAACAAAAAATAGCAGCTTTAAGCCACCAGGGAGATCTAGGTCAGACCTGCAAAAAGCTTTGCAAAGAGAAAGTACATAAAGCCCAGGAAAGATTTGTTTAAGGAGATGGCAAAACCTCCATCACTGAAGGCCTCAAACACATGCCAGATGAACATCTGTCAAGAAGAACAGATGTATTGCTGACTTTACCTTCTCCTTACAGGATTCTCTGGGCTATTTTACATCATTTTTACACAGTACTTCACTCCTTCATGCAAATACACACATATTCATCTAAACAGTACAGAAAATAATAGCAAGTTAGATGTACAAGAAGAAAAAGCATGGCTTAAGAATAGACAAAAATTAATTTCATAGTAATTACAAAGTAGATGGAGGTACTAAACACATAAGCATTAATCTTAATAAATAAAATTATCTTTAGAAGCTAATAAATCTACCAAGTAATTATCTGTTCTGCTGAAAACACCTTTTTTTTAATAAAATACAGATAATTAAAATAATAAGTTGGAGAACTGTAATTTAGGGGGAAAGTTATGAACAAAAAGAGCTATACTAATATATCAAATATGCCTGGTGCTGAAATTCACTGGCATAGAATGGTTCCTGCCCATCTTCTTATTCTACAAAACTGGATTTCTGCGTGTGGACTCCCTCTTTGGAATACTTTCTGGAAGTGGGTTTTTCTTCACGATATATCCCTAACCATGAGTAACTGCAGGCCAAAAATGTGCTGAATAGTGAGAACTGAAGTTCCAGTGCACAGGAACGTTCTCTGTCAAAGTTTAATTTACTGGTATAAACATAAGTAGTGATAGCAGTGCCATGGTAGAGTAATTCCCAAGATTCTCTGGATTTGCAGTAGCACATGAGAATAAATACCGGGTGCCAGGGCCTAGAAAGTACTGTTTGGGGGCTGTTTGGGGCCATAGATGTAACATTACAGTCCCTGAAGAGCATGGAGCAAAATGGCAAATGCGGTTTGGCTGTTGCCTTTGCAACCCGAGATTAAGGAGAATCATGTGAATTTTGTCTCCTGAACTATAAAAGGGAGGGAAGGGGATATACGTAGTTTCCGACTGAATATGGGGCTTCGAGTCTTAGGGAATAAAAATTAGAAAAACCAAAATTACATCCAGACTCATGTCACTGGTGTTCCCATGCTCCTCCCATTGTTTCTAGCCCAAACCAATCTGAGAAAATTAGAGTATGGAAAGTTAAACATATAAATGTGACTGAACTTAGCTTTGTACAGATTTCTGCTAGTAGGATTTGGGTTAGTCTGTTACAGCATGGCCATCATTGCTAATCATCAGCGATCTGTCTAGAAACCGGGAGCACTGGCAAATCCCTCATCCCAGAGTTTGTCTTTAATTTTATTGATAGATGAGTGAATCAGACTGAGGTTTTGGTCTGCTCTCCTGACTGACAAGCACCTTAAGCACACAGTGCCTATAACAAGAGTTACATTTATTCAAAAGCAGGGTAGAGAAGCCAGCGAACATAAAGGCAAAGAACAAGCCCTCTTAGCCCTCAGCTCCCCATTCCTGCCTTTCAGATTGGTGTTCTTGGGCTTCCCTCTTCAGCAGCATTAGTCTCACGGCCTCTCTGAAGTAGTGGAAAGTATTCTGCTTCACGTTAAAGCAGTCAGAAGTTCAAATCCTGGTTAAACTGTTACGCAGTTCATTAATATTTCCTTCCTGTACCTTGCTGGAACACTAAACTCAGAAAGAAAGTTAAAAGATAAAAAATTGATAGTAACTGAAGCCACCCTGCAATATCTAATAAGAACACAGCCTTTATTCCAATAAAAGCTCTTTGTGTTAACTCTTTTATTAAGAGGGACCATGCCAATTTCTCTGTACACATGGCAGATCAGAAGGGGCTTTCATAATGCAAAGCCCTAGAGTACCTTCTGAATGTACCTGGCATTGCTCTGAATTTGCACTGCCTACTGTTCCTCTTCATCTCAATCAAAGAGAATAGCTCTGAACAAAGATTAATGAAAATCATTATTAAGGTGATTATTGGCAGAGATTATTTTTGCTGTTTGTGTCTGAGGCATTCATAATATTGTGTATAGAGGTGAGAGCTATTTTCATTAAAGTTCACACACATTCTCTTTTTTCAAGATTAAAATTCAGCCTTAAATTAAAGGGACAAATGCTGTCATCCAGGGTACAAATGTTATTCCAGTCCCTCTGCTCAAAGGAAAAAGATTAAATGAACTGACATTATTTCCTAATTCTAGGCAGAAATGAGTCACAGATCACTAGAGTCTCTCTGCAGTGGTTTTTTAAATTATATTTATTGAAATCAAAAGTATTCACATCCCACTTTATGGTGAAGGGCCTGCTTCTTAGTCCAAACTTTCCTCCAGTCTCCAATCTGACAGGGTGACACACCAGAGATGATATAATTTACACACAGAAAAAGCTGTGTCATTTATGGCCCATATAATTTCACACTTGCCGGTCATCTGGTTCAAAAAATTATTTGAAAGACCTTATTTTTTGCTGTGGTCAGCAATTTTTATTTCCAAATAATAGAAGCACATAACCAGCACTCATCTCTAATTTAACATCCACAGCCATTGCTGATGTAATTATGGATGAGGCACAACTGGCTTGACTTTAGGTTTTGTCCTGTACATCTGTGCTAGTCACCCTAGGTTCCATTTCACAAAGATTGAGAGTATGAATCATGTAATATACTTCAGATATCTATCTTTTAGGGTGAATCCTGCCCAGAATTTCTTTTTTCATTCCTCTGAGCAACTACAGATACCTAAAATTTAGAAAGATTAATTATGCCCTGTGTCTGCTAGTCTTGCCTGTGAGACACATGGTCAGGACCTCTCTGGCTTTCTGGATTACCACGACACAAGAAATGAAAGACTGGAAGACCTTGGTGCAGAAGTTACATCATGAAATCTATCAAGACATGACATACATCATTTAAAATAAGAATAATCATATGAACTAATTTAAGAGTTATTTCTGACTTCTCTCAAGCCCTCAACCCCCTCGCTGATGGAATGTAGATGACTAACTGTTCTAAGTTGTCCAAATATTTTTTAAAAAGCCCTGACCTAGCAAAACCTACTCCAATTAGTAGAAAGTAGGTACTGTCTTCTTACGGGTTTTCACTAAACACAAAACCTGACTGGCCTCGCTTGGAAGGAGCCGGAAAATAAAAATCAAGATTAAGACAGCCTGCAGGCTACCATAATAATAAAACATGGCTGACATAGAAGTGAAAGCCTAGTCCTGTTCCAGCAGAAAGCAGGATTATAGTGCAAGAAAATACTATGAACACAAGGTCATACCCTTAGATGCTGCTGCTACTGGGCTTCTAATTATGTGTTGACTCAGAGCCATTGCAAAACATCTCAGCAGTTTAATTTCTTCCTCAGGAAAGAGGGGGTAGACAGGGCAAAAGCTCAAGCTTGCTACTGCTACTGCTGAGGGGTGAGATTTTCAGGACAATATTGCTGCTGCAGTGGGAGATCATGCACCCATGTGCCCTGCAGGCATCCCGCACACACTGACTCTGCCTGCGGATGGGCTCCAGAACGTCTCCATTGCCTGTTTACCTCTAGACCATGGCATAGCAATGGATCAGCTGTGACAACTAATGAGAGCATTTGGGAAATCATGAGGATTCAGTGGAATTCAAAGCAAATTAAATATGTCATTGGTAATATGTAGGATCCTTTATGTGCTAACAAAACCTCTCCGGTTCTGATCTCTAAGTGTTAGTCTTACATAATTTTGCAATGTTGCTGTAAATTCCTTAAAGATGGATGGATGATTGATATATTGTAAATTGCAATACCTATGAAAGATGGGGTGACTGCACAAGATTTGGGTTTATCTCTCCACTGAAGCGATGAATTATCCAAGGGAACATGACAAGCAATTCATCAAAATATAAACCACACAGTCAAGCAAGAGTATATATTCCTTTAAAACCTCAGCAAAAGCCCATCAGAATTCAACAGCAGGCTTCCTATTGACTTCAGGAGACTTTCAATGCAGTTCTAAAGGAAAATTCATGGCTAAACTGGAAAGCTGGATATAAAGTTGTATAAAGTGATAAGCTAGAATAATACATGTTTATCCTAATGAATGAATTATTTTTTTTCCTGTGTAAAATTTGTATGTGTTATTATGTTATGTTTCAGGTCAGAGGCTTAATCTTTTTTAGTCTGAACAGCAAAGGAAAGATTTTTCTTTTAAAATTGTGAAATACTGCCCACAGTAAATTCTGGCCACATAAATTTTAGAGTAAGAGAGCCCTATTCCTCTTTGGAGCAGCACTTTCACCTCATCATCCATGGATTTCCTTTTGGTATGACCTCTTGGGTAAAAATGCAATTCTTTCTCCAAAGTGAGCATACATGACTTTATAGTGGAAGAAAGACCTAAACATTGAAAAATTGTGACATTTCCCATCAGAGAGAAAGAAAAAAAGTTGTGCTTCTCTATGAGCCCTGTCATCTGCACAATTGTTTGTATGTTTTTTATTTCACTCAGTTGTGGTTTAACCTGAGCTGGCAACTAAATACCATGCTGCTGCTCGCTCACTCCCTTCCCAGTGGGATGGTGAGGAGAATTGGAAAAAGGTAAAATCCGTGGATTGAAATAACGACAGTTTAATGATTGAAGTAAAGCAAATTTAATGACAAGGATGATGATGATGATGATGATGATGATGATGAAAATAATAATGAAAAGAAAATGAAAATTAAAAGGGAAGTAACAAAAAGAGAAAAGGAAATAAAATCCTAAGAGAAAAAAAGTGATGCACAATACCATTGCTCACTCACTGACTGATATCCAGTCCATCACCCAGCAGTGATCAGCCCCTCCTGGCCAACTCCCCCCAGTTTATGCACTAGGCATGACATTCCCTGTTACTGAATATCACTTTGGCCGGTTCAGGTCAGCTGTCCTGGCCATGTTCCCTCCTGGTTTCTTGTGCTCCTGCTGGCTTGCAGAGCATAGGAAACTGAAAAGTCCTTGACTTTGAATAAGCACTACCCAGAGACAACTGAAACATCAATGTGTTAACAACATTATTCCCATACTAAACCCAAACCGCACAGAACTGTACCATCTTCTAGAGTGAAAATTAACTCCATCCCAGACAAAACCAGGACACACTGATGCTGCTAAACGCAATTGAAAGCACCTTGATGACCTCCTCTGCTTCGTCAACATGAAGTGATATCATCTGGAGATGCAGAACTGGCCAAGAAATTTTTTCCAACATCAGAAGCCAAGGTGAGGGAAAAAACTTCCAGCCTATCCCTATTCAGCCAGCGCCATCTGGTTGTCAGACATGTTAAGTCTTTCAAAAAAATGAATGCTGCATTTTTTATTAGCAAAAGCAGACTCCTACACTTAGGAGCTTAAACATAACTTGATTTTAAATCCTGACTGATATTAAGTGTTTTGCGGTGTCTGTTTATTTGGAACTTATCCAGTTGCAGACCACATCAGCTGGTAGAACAAAAGATAATAATTCTCACTGCAGTATCCAATGCAGAGCTTTGTGAAGTGCTTTTCACCAAAAGTCAGCTGAACTGAAATCCTTCTGTCATGAATAGAAAAAACACAGCAGAGACAGCTGTAGCATCAGCTCAGCTGCTGTGCCTTAGCGCAAGAGGTCCCAGCACTGTTTGTTTGCTCAGTCTTCCCTCCCTCTGCTGATTCTTTCTCCAGCATTAATGGCTGTCAGTAATAGCGTGCTCTGAGACAGAGCTGCTTGTCCTGCACAGAGGGTGTTGCCTGAATCGTTTCATATCCCCCCCCATAAATGACTCACAAGAGCAGAGAACAAAACTAATGATCATTTCAAATTAACACCTGTATGAGAGAGCGCAGCCTTTCCCCAGGGTTCAGAGCCACCCTGTCTTCAAAGCTTTTCAAGAAAAGCTTTTTTATTTAAGTTTTGCCAGACTGCATGCACAATCTCAGACAAGCAATAACAAACATCAGAAGAGAAATTGTTCTGAGATACGGCATGAAATTAATTGAAAGCATTGTGAATGTGTGCACACATGTATAAAGAAACTGTCTGAGTACTTGAAGGAAGAGTTTACTGTACAAACATTTCTCTTGTTATTCAGTCTAAAGAAACTCAACAAAATGTATTCAGAAAGTGGCTTTGTCAAGCAAGAATTACAATGAGAGTGATAAATTGTAAGATAACAAATTTATCCATCAAGCTGAGAGTACCAAAGCACAGAGCCTGTCAGCAGCAGCAGCAGCAGCAGCAGCAGCATGAGAGCCAGAGCATTATATAGAGTACCTCAACATGGTACTGTGGCCAAGCTTAGCTCACTGTAGAAGATATCCAGCTTAATCCCAGTTTTAGGTCAAGATCATTTAGCAACAGGACAACAACCTATGTTTCTCTGTGCTCCTGAATCCTTAAGCCATAAATAGCACTTGTCAAGTGGATTTTAGTTATTTAAGTTCATAGGAACTGTTTAAACTTGGTTATTAGAGATTTCTTTCATAGAGACAAATGGGTTTTTATATCCTCAGCATTTATAGAAATGATTTCTAAGCTTTTGATATTTAAATAAATGCCATGGATGTTGGTGGAGATACAAATTCCCCTTCAGTGATAAACAGAACTCTCTTCATAGGCTGCTTCTTGTAGCTGTGGAGACAAGAGTCTCATCTTCTGAATGCAGCTGAGATGTTAGCCTGGAGGGTCTGATGAGGGATCTTTTCACCTGCTTCAAGATGGCAAAAGAGTTATTCTTACCTGGTCTCCCTGAAGCCAACTTAAGGAATTGAAGGAGTACAACATTTCCTTGACCCCCACACTAGAATCCAGGTTTGCCATTGAAACCAGCAGAGGCAGAGCTTTCCACACCAGGAAGCCAACGTTACATTTAAAATAAAGCAGCAATGCACTGGCTCTTCTACCCTCACCTCCCCAAAGGCAGGGTTGGCATTCCAGGGCTTCCTGGCCACAGCAAGATGGTGAAGCAGAAGAAGCTCAGTGGCCTGTGGCACTGGGGTTGCCCAGAACACAATTACTCATTGAATATGCACAGTGACATAAATTTAATATTTTATAAATATAAATTTAATATTCTATCAATACAAATGTAACATCAATTTCTTGCAGTGCACCATCTCACTTGGTGGACATCTTCAATGACATTCCAGTGTTGTGGTATAGTATGGCCTACCTTACCAGACCTCCTTCCCTCTGCTGGGGTCAGCTCCTTACTCAAAGTCTG
>VZRN01001250.1:69645-81369 GCA_013397935.1 Dasyornis broadbenti
TAGCTACGGTCAGGATAGGAAGAAATGGATGCCTAAGATGAGCTGTCTTAATCCTTTTCTCATCTTTGTTCAAGAACTTAAGAAGATAGTTGTCCTCACTGAGGGTTGCCAGAAATCTGACATTTTTCCCTAGCAGGTCAGGTAGTTGTATGCTGAAATAGACATATTTCAATGTCTTCTTTAATTTTTTGTTTGGATGNTATATATATATATATATGTGATTTAACTTTATTCTCAATTCTTGATTTGAGTATAAATTTGAAGAATAAAATGAGGAAGCAAAGGAAAAGTGAAGAAATTGATAAGCATCATGAGAAGCATATAGAGAAATGCGTTGTGGGGCAAAATTGAAAGAATGTCTTTCGTAGGAGAATATTTTCAAAAACTATAAGGAGTATCTGAGTGAGCTCTGAAGTCTGACAATTCTTTGCAAATTAAAGCAATTGATGGAAATATTTTACATAAGCAGAGCGTATCTTCACTGCTTTCATTCTTTGCTAGCATTGATGGGCATGTTAAATATCATACAGCAACAGATTCATAACAGCAGAAACCAAATCAACAAATCAAAGCAAATCAAAGTGCCATGAAATGGATGCTGATATGTGTGCCTTTAGGTATGTAATATTATCTACTTTCTGCACAAAGCAAACATCAGATTTAACTTAGACATAAAGGTTTGTCATCATGCTCGCAGAAAGAGACCATCCTTTGGTTTTGGTGCATGGTAATGTATTTCCATGTATCAGCAGGTTACTGTCAAGTTACACCTTTCTGTCTTGTTATCATCTGTTGCCTGATCAGTCAAGATCAGGATCCAACCATGTCAGGTACCAGGCAAAGACAAGACAGTGCATAGTCACCATCCTAAATGAACCCAACAGTCGAGTGATGAATGGAGGAAAAGACAGTTACCTAATCAAGGAGAGTAATGTGGAGCCCAGCAAATAACATGTCAGTTGCAGGAAGGATTTTGTTTGTTTTCAGGTAAGAACAAGAGACACAAATAACACACTAAATTGAAGGGCTAGGAAGTGCAGTGATAAAACGGCTCAGAATCAGCCTTTGAGGTGGAGGGTAGTAGGAACCTGGAGCATACCAAACTGGAAAGGGAGTGGGCAGAAAAAGTGAAAGGAAATATCCTCATGATGTTGGCCTTGGCTTTTACTACTGCCCTTTCTGGCTACAGGTAGAAATAACAGCAATAACAATTACGACGGCATAATAATTTTTATTTAACTTTTCCTGTTTTCCTTACAAAGGCTAATAGGTATAATAGGTTGGAATTTCTCTAGGTCTAGTACTTCTTTATACGAGGATTGTCTTAATGATGATAAAGTCCTTATCTCAGTGTTTGGGAGCAGTGCAGAGGGAGGAATTCCAGGAAAGGCAGTGCTGCCTTTTTCAGTTCTGTCAGTATCAAGCTCTGTATGGGAGACCGTTGTAGCTCACATTAGGACATAATTTATTTACCTGTGACCCAGAGAGGCAAGGTGAAAATTCAGCCCATTTCTCATGCTTTGTCTTCCAAGATCTTTAAATAATAGAAAGACTGTGCTTGCAATGTGGACTTGTCTCAGAGGTTTAAGAAATTATACTTCTTGTTCTGCTGAATGTCAACAATAATCTGGTTAAGACTTGACATCAGAAGACACTTCTCCTAAATAGACAGCTACAACACCAATCCTCAGAAAAGCTTTTGGAATTTACCGGAGGAACATCCACAAATTTGATGTGAAGCTGCTGGTGCTGTGTGGGACTCAAAGCATTGTGAGGATGGAGGAGTCTGTTCCCTTTGATGAGTCTATTCTCAGAAGAATGGGATACCTTCAATTTCTTCCATCTGTCAAAATTACTCTTAAAACTAGAGCATCCATTAAAAGGAAAGAAAAATTTCTTTTATTAAGGTGTAAAGCTTAAGAAATTAATAATTCTGTTTGAAAAATGGATACACAGATATGAAATACAATGTGTAGCTTCCTACTTCTAGTTGCAATTCATAAGGTTTTCATTTAGCTATAGAATTGTCTCAGTATTCACCCTTCTGCAAGTTAGATTATTATCTCTACTCATGATGCTGGCTGCTTTTTGAGGAATGTTTTGTCCTTTAGGAATCCTTCTGTATTTGAAACTCAGAACATTCATGGAAACTGATAAGAGGCGAATTAAAAATAAATAAAAGGATGTTCTTTACATGCTTCTGGAATTTGTTGTTGCAGAAGGTGAGGGAGCCAGGTAGCATCAGCAGGTTCAAAACAAGTTCAGGCAAATTCACGGCCAGGACATCCATGAACAAAAGTAGGAAATAAGAAGTCATGTCTATCTGATTACAGTTGTTGCAGAGAATATGAGGGAAAAGGACTGCAGAAGGTGGCCAGGCTCACATACTATCAGTCAATGGCATCTCCTGTTGGCATTCCTGGGGACAGAGTACCAGGCTAGACAGACTCGTTGGCTGGGTTTTTCAAGTACCTGGACATTTTCTGATGATGAAAGCAAAGTCTATGGATCTACTTGATGTTTAACTTGACTGTAAAGAGTCCATCTACTCACTGAAGATGAAGTCATCCATGAAAACAGGAATGCTGGCTTTAAACTTTAGGTGTTAAACTTTGTAGCGAGCATATTGGGAACCATAGTTTATGAAAACATAGTAGGGGCAACAAGACAACATCTTCTTCTTCTCACTCTCGAAAGAGACTGCCCCAAATTCCAGGTGAGCCTGCCAAGTAAGTAGGAAGACATCTCATTTCTTCTTACTGTGTTGCTACACTTAATAAAATAGGACAGAATTTAGCCCTCAGTCATCTTTAAGCTGACAAGTGCAAATTCAGATAAATTCTGGAGGAATAGAAGTACTTCAGCTGATAAACAGAGAGAAACTTTCAGACAGTATGCTTCAGGAGAAACAAATTTCAACTCAATGCAAAAATCTACTTCTGGGAGTTTCATTTTAATCAGTCATTTTCTTCTTGTTTTTATTTGCACAGCAGTTCTGAACAAATTGAAAAGTATTTTTTTCTGCTTTATTGCAGGCTGAGTTTCTACCACTTCCACTGTTAAAGGAGAATTCAATTTTGCAGTGATAAGTTCAAGAATACACAGATAAGAAACTTGTAGGAAGTGGGTAGGTGGCAGAAAGACTACCAGGCAGGAATGGAGAGTACTGAGAAAATACAGAAAAAGGAGAATTTTTCAGCTGCATTTTACATACCAAAGCTAGCCATGTTTCTCCAGTCTTCAGCCAGAGAGAAAGTAGTGAGCTTTGCTAATGCTAATTTCATTTCTTCGTTGTTTTAGAAAGATGCATTTACATTTTCTGTGTGGATAAGCAGGACTAGGCAGCTTGTGGAGAGAGATAACATAAGCGCTGAGCTCTGTTGAACCTTGGCAGCTTTCTAATCTTTCAGGTTTTAATCTCAATTCATTGTCCAAACTCTATCTCTCTAATGGCCAGAATAAATCCAGATTTAGATTTAAAAAATTTATGGGCTCAGCTGAAACTCTGGTGGAGGCTGGGTGCTGTGTTCTGAGGTGGAAACAGCCTGAGCCTTAGCAAGTGAGATGGGGAAGTTTTAAACTCTGCAGCCATCACTGCTGCAGTGTGCAACGTGTGATAGCGGTGGCTGAGGGTGGATGGCTTATGAGCCAGAAGAAGCACAGACAGAAGGGCAGCTACCCTGGGTGAGCCATCTTAGTGTCCTGTCATCAGGGGTGGCCAGCAGCAGCTTCCCTGGGAGGGGGATACAGGCACTGAGACTGTACAGCAGTGATACACCAGAACAGTCCTACTCTCCTCAAAACTTTGCGGCTTAGGGACAGTCTGAGCCAGACCTGTTGTCTGACCTCATTAGCCCTCAGTGTTATTGTTATTCTGTGACTTCATCCTGTTGTCTTCTCTATGCACAGTTTCAACACACACAGCCTCTTGTGGCAGGGAATTTCAGAGATGAAGGAAAACTTTCTTGCCTTGTTTGCTATGAACGTGCTACCAGCTACCCTAATTTGAAGTTTCTAGGTTCTGTATGGGTAGAGACTGTGGAAAATTATTTCCTACAAGCCCTTTGTGCATCCCACAAGAATTTATACACCCTGTATAAAAATCTCTCTTTGTTTCCACCATTTTTGCCTGAAGAGCCGCATCCTGTTCAGTCTACTCTCATGTGCAATCTTCATCCCACCATTGATTACCTGTGCTACTGTTCACTTGGCCTTTTCTAGGAGCATTATGCCCTTGAAACTGAGACTAGAGCTGCACACAGAATTTAAGATGCAGGCACACAAGCATTTTGCATGGTGATATAATGGTATTTTCTATTTCATTCTCTTTCATAACAATTTTTAACATTCAGTTGGCATTTTTTCACCAGAGCTGGACAGCAAGTTCATAAAAAGAGTTCATATAAAACTATATATTATAACCCCAAGATTTCATTTCTGTGTAATAGCAGTTAGCTCAGGGCCCATAATTTTATATATAAAGTTTGGATTGTTTTTCCTATGTATGTCATTTTACATTTATCTGTTCTGAATTTCCTCTGCCACTTAATCACCAAGTCTTTTAGTCTCTAACAATCTTTCTGCAATTCTCCACATTGATTCTCTCTTTTAACTCAGCAATTTGACTTGAACTTCCCACTCCCATGGCACACTTATGCTTATTCTTACATCCTTGGAATAAAACATCTACTCTATCAGACTGAGAAGAACAACAGAGTTTTGCTTTACAATTTTCATTCTAGATTTTAAATATCTGTATGCTAGCCTATACCTGAAAAAATTTGAATCATTGGAAAGTTACACAAGCAGTGTTGCTCCTGGGGAAAAGAAGAGTGAAAGAGGAAGCAAATGAGACAAAGGGAATTAGATTATCAGAATTATCAATATTATTATGTATAGAGCTGTTGAAGATAACCCAGACAGTGGATTTCATGATAGCCTCCCAAAATAGCCATTTTCATGCCATTAAACTTGATATCATTGTATATGACATCATATAGACTGTGTATATTTATAGCCTAAACGAGTTCATTATTACCATTCCTCTTCTGACAGAGCTAAGGACATCACAAGATGCAAAGTCCAGCCCTCACTAATGAACTGATCTAAGAAATCAGCTAATGACATATAGGTCTAGCTACCCAAGTAAGTTCTTCCCTAGATATGTCTATTTTACAGAGCTGTGGATGAACCTGGAGAGTCTGGAATGGCAACTAAATCACAGCCTCTAGTTAGCATTCCCCAGTTATGCTTTCCTAGCTCTGAAAATTCTCCCTAGGTTTAAAAAAAGCACTGAAAAAATACGACTGTTTTAAGGTGGAATCTTAAATCCATAAATTGCATTTAAACAGGTGGGAACAAGAAAATGTTTTAATAGCCTCTTGCCATCACGGTCTCCAGTCCTGCCACACTTGCTGAGGGCTTAGTGACATTAGAGTAGCTCCAAACTGTACCTTGAGATGCTCCTTAATTGAGGCACAAGAAAACAAACAAACAAGCAAACAAAAAGAGGCTTGACAACAAGCCATTCGCGGTTTGAGAAATGCAGTTAAATTGCATGTAATGCTTTATTGCTTTGAGTGCAAACATTTGGCTTCAAAAGTTGGAAATACATTATTCTGTAAATCTTCTCATTAATTACATTTCATTTTGAATTCAAAGCCAGGCCAGCATCAATTTATTTCACTCAATTGCATCGGCCCGGTAATGTTATTCTTCAGTTTTACTTTCAATCTGGCTCTGACTGATAACATTTTGAGATCAATAAAAAGGCAGAGGTTGTTACAAAAAATAATGGTATGTTATAAAGCTGCTATAGCCCAACAATTAAGGACATTTTATTATGTAATAAAGCCATTGCTATTTTTTTCACTGAAGCCACACAACATTAATTCAGACACTACTTTACATGTAGTATATTATTGATAGGGCAAAAATGCACTGGTTTCTGTCAAGTTCAAAAATCACATATCTTCTAATGCATTAAAATCAGAGTCCTCAGGAGGCTGTAGCATGATCTTTCTTAATTGAGAGAAAATGTATGCATAGCTGTTGATTAAATTCAACAGTCAGAATGGTCCTTCCTGAGCTGAGTGGTATGGAATAAAGAGACAACCTTCTGCTTTATAGACCTTACCAGCACTGGATTAAACACCATGACTAAAAGTTTGTTCTTACTGCTGGTATCTAGTCTGAAAAATGTATTCAGGGGAGAGGTTATCATTGGCAGGTGTTTTTTACTGTTTTTAGGTGCACATTTCTCTCTCTTCACTTTAAAGACTAACCAGTGTACAAATGCACCTGACACTGGGAGCACAAAAAGAATCTTTGTATCCTGTAAGAGATGCCTGAAGAGTTTTAGCCTTGTCCCAAGAAAAATACTGCTTGAACATGGGAACTTTATATGGAAGGTATGTAATTGTGCTGTGTCTGAGAAGTGGAGCTCTTCTGGATCGTCCAATGAGGTTTTAGTTAAACTGTAGATAGATCATAGCCATGCAGATTACTTTTGAGGTTGATTCACATCCAGTAGGAAGCCTGGAAGAATACAGAGGATTTGAGAGAGCAGTACATCCTTCCTGGAGCCTTCTGAGAAGTGAAAGCTGTGAATAAGTGCATACTTCAAGGATGGATTGTAAAATTTAGGAATTCAAATTTATAGTTGCGTCTTTAACATATCTGAATGTGTGCTCATAGTTGTCACCAGTGATAGTTACTGAGCTGCTTTGCTTGGATATGAGCTGGTAGCATTAAAATCCAGCTTTGTAACAGTAACTGTTAAAAGAAAACAAGAATTCTGGAAAAAATAGTCATGCTTCAGATCTTTATTCATCACAAAACTTTGCTTCAGATATTTATTCATCACAAAAGTTTTGGAGAATATTTTTCCTACTGACTGGATAAGTGAAAATCCTACTGCAGAGTGTCTGCTTCTGAATCAGATCCTCAAAGGTAATTTTGAGAGAGAGGCTGCTGAATGAGATGGAGGACTAGCCTGATTCACTGGGACTCTTTTTCTGTTTCATAAGCTAGAATGATCCTCAGCTCATTAGGGAGTTATTTGCATCTGTCAAAGATCCATGCCATGCTGAAGACAAAGAACTCATAGTCTGGGAGACATTTTTTCCATTCTAAATTATTCTATAGACCTTCACCATGATCTTTGTCAGGTCACAAATTAGACCTCATTTCCTCATCCCCTGTCCTTTTTTGAATAGTGATAATGCCACTTACTTATCTCTCAGGGCTGCAGTTATCTTTATAACCCAGAATCTGCAAAGCGCCAATAGTATGTGAGAATCCCTAGAGAAAAACAGGCTGTCATTAGGCACCTTTCAAATTAAACCAGGTGGGGCAGATGAAAAGATGAAGGACCATAACAACACTCCCCTGGCTCACAAGAGCATGGCCAAAGTGATCAAGTGTAATTTCCAGCAGCCTGCCTGGTGTGTGAATGTACAAGAGGAGCCAAGACATAGATTTATGAAATCCCCAACAAGCATGAGTCCTATCTAAATCTCAGTTTCAGAAGGAAAGAAAATGTACTGTGTCTACTCCTGCAACAAAACATTCCAGTTCCTTTTTATACTGTTGTTAAAGTAGTTAAGGTCAGAAATGAAAAGCAAATAAATAAAAAGGATATTGTTTTTATCTCTGAAAACAAATAGATCATGGTGGTATGCAGGGATAATACTGCTGAGCTGAGCATCATTTTTATTACTGGATGGCAAGCTCTTTGTTAATAACTGCCTGCAGTTGTGGAGTCCCCTGACAGAGGGCCATATGTGTCACAAAATCTCAGGCACTCGAATGAGGGATTGAAGATTTGCAGTTCAAAATTCCCCTATTAGTCATGCATTCCTTCATAGGATGGTGGTTTGTGGTTTTTTCCCTCATACTCCCATTTCACCAAAGTCAGCTTGGAAATGACTTTAGCTCTTAGAATGTCCTTAGGTTAAAAGGGAGAGGCACAATCTGTGCCATCATGGACAGGGTACCAATCTTCTCCATTAAATGAAAAAAAGCTGAAAAAAGCAATAATCAAGGTATCTGAAGGACAGGAGTAAAATCAGGTTGCTTAGATTTGGAATTTAACCCAAAAATATCTGAGAAGAGACTTCTGCAAAGAGGGATTGACCTTGCAGCCCACTCTTGTGCAGGACATGCACATGGCAAAACAGACTTGGAGAATTCCTTCAATGAAGCCATTCACACACACAAAGAGAGATCTGGGAGCCATTGAAATAACTTGATTCCAAGCCCATGTTTGAAAAAGAGACCCACAACATCAGCAGGACAGAAAAGTCTGTGCCTGGTGCCACTCAGTGGCAGAAACCTGTGTCAGAAGGGATCTTGCCAGCCAGCTACTCAGCCACTGGCTCTGAAATTTGATTTGTAAAGGTACAGTGGCTGTGGCAATTCACACCAAGTGTTCACATGTGGCTTGACTTTACTGGGATTCTCCTGGGCCTGTGCAGTGAGATCAAGTTCTGCTTCATGACCACAGTGAGATCATCTTCTGCTTTTAATGTGGAATAAGAGGGGGTCCTTGCTCTCTTCAGAGAGAGCCAGAATTCCTCATTACATGCACGGTCACATACTGCAGTCACGCAGACCAACAATCAAAGAGATTAAGTGCCTCATCTTAAAGCATCAAATCAAGGGGGAAAGGGATAAAATCAGGCTCACTAGAGATAAGCCTGGGGGAAGCACACCAGTTTTACAGGGATGGTGTGGTAGCAAGGTCCCTTGTTCTGCTCTCATTCTCCAGAAGGTATATGCAAGGCAAGAGTGGCAGTGGGGTTGTGGCACCATCCCTGAAGTATTTAAAAGTTGTATGGGCGTCACACTTAGGGACATGGTTTAGAGGTGAGCTTGGCAGTGGTGGGCTAATGGTTGGATTTGATGATCTCAGAGGGCTTTTCCAACCTAAAGGATTCTAGAATTCTATGTTATAAAGAAATCTCAGCTATCTGCAACAAAAAAGATTAATTAAGCAGCTGATCTCTTTATAACTCTATAAATCTTGGCACTTTATGGGAAAGGCTGTGTTTTGGTGTCTGTTGGCAAGACTGGTTGTCATCATTGCCTGTTAGGTCCTCCTTCTTCCAGAAATAGTCCAGGTCTGGGCATCCCAAAGTTTCATTTCTCCATGCAATGAGGCATCTGCCTTGCAGAGTGAAAATAGCAGAAGACACTAGGAAAGGAGGAAGAAAGAGGCAGAAAAAGGATTCAGAGCTCCATATGGAAAATGAGTTGAAGGTACAGCTGTATCCTATGGCAAGTCTGATGATGTCTGACTACTAGATGTGAAGTTGCCATTGGGACAGTCAGACTGCTGTTGTGTATTGAATTTTTTAATTTGTGTCTGTGTTGTCCATGATCCCCAAAGTTTTATTTTATTTCTTTAGCCTCTGTCTTATCTTTATCTCTGTTTAATCTTACAATTTTTCCTAAGAAATAGCTTATTATTTCTAAATTTTATTTCAGTGATGATTCCTAGCGTTTTAGCTATAAGAGAATATTAATTTATGCATCTGATCGTTAGATAGCTCTAGTCCATACTGGGACTCAGTTTGACTGAACCAACAACAAACTAAAGTCTGCGACCTTCATCTGCCTCAGGCATAACCCACGAATGATTCATTTACAGCGGGCCCTTTGCAAATGTGAAATTAAACTGCATGATCTCTTTTGGGGTAAGCTTGCTCTTTGAAGGATGATCGTGTATTCATTTGATCATCCCTTTAATCCTTGTCTGCAATTTTTCATGAGGATTGTGTCACAGCATAAGAAACACCGCTGGACGCAGCAATGACAGTGGTACTCACACATTCAAGAGGGGACATGAGAAAGGAAGTACACCTGCCTACTTCATCTGCCCTGACTGGCAGCAGGTTGAGAGTTAGTTTTGAAAATAATTATTATTTCCCTCATGCATCGTAGAAGACAACATCTGGAACTCAATTCTCTGGCTAATAAGGAGACACAGGGGATCTATCACACTCTGATGTTTTCTTTGAGGAAATGTGAAAGGGATTTTAGATAATACATTCATCTGAGAGCTCGTAATCATTTGATCTTTTATAAATAGCAAAATATGATAAATAATTCCATTACCTGCCTTACTAATACTTTGGTGAAAATAAGGTTTGGCATGGTGTACTTTTTTGTCTACAATTGGAGAACACAGAACCTGATAAAACAGCAGAAGAAAACTTTAAAAACATGTAAGTTATGTAAATGGATAAGAAAGTTTTCTGTTGATATGGCTTTAACCTCTAAATATCTCACAGACTCTTTGTCGATATCCCTACTTTTCAAAAATGCTAGTGTTACCTTTTGCCTGATGCCAACAACCTTATAGGGCACACCAATAGAAAAATATAGCAAAAACCTGCAATTTCAAATGGAGACATAATACTTCTGCCCTTCTCACATATTTTCTGATTATACCTGCATACAGTACAGGGCAATTTTGGTTTTAGCAGCAATCTTTTATAGCTATATGCTCATTTTGGATACATTTGAGTAGCATTCATGGAAGCATACAAATGGGATAAAATTCTGCAGATAACAGTGAAGTTGACATATTTTTACTTTACACATAGATATGAAAAATTAGTGTTTGAAGACTAACTAGTGATACAAACAGATCATGCTGGACTGTAGAATAGAGCAGGATAGGATAGGATAGGATAGGATAGGATAGGATAGGATAGGATAGGATAGGATAGGATAGGATAGGATAGGATAGGATAGGATAGGATAGGATAGGATAGGATAGGATAGGATAGGATAGGATAGGATAGGATAGGATAGGATAGGATAGGATATTTCTGTTGGAAGGGACTTGCAACAGACGTCTAGTCCAAGTGCAACAGGAAATCAAGCTTGTATGGCAAGCATGATGTCATTGACATAATCTTAAATTTAAATGTTGCAGGCCAGCTATTTACAGAGTTTCACTTAGGAATTCTAAGTAGCTAGGATGGAACAAAAATTCAGGTTAAAAAATTAACATAGATAATAAAGTAATCATAGTAAATAGTGAAAATAGTTATAAAGTTAATTTGACATAATTGTAGAGCCTAGTGATTCCTAAATTAGAAAAGAAAATATTAAGATATAAAATAAAAACAATTATATTCCTTTTCCAAACACCTTGAAATCTAGAAGGAACCCTTTACCTCCTTCCCTATTGGCTGGGATATGTTTGTGAACAAAATTTCTTTATTTCTGTCGTGGTTTAGCTTGGCCCAGGTTTTTCTAGTGGGGGGGGGCCCACAAAGATGGCTCCTCAGTGAAGCTTCTCGAAGCCTTCACCATGTCCAGCTCTGAGGTGATGGACATGCTGCTGGCCAAGCCTGGGCCAATCAGAGATGTTGGTTACGCCTCTGTGAAAAACATATTTAAGAAGAAACCAAAACAATGGGTGCACGCACTTTTCCTTAGCCAGAGGAGGAGGAGTAGGTGAGAGAATGTGAGGGAAAACAACATGGAGAGACCATGGTCAGTGGAGAAGGAGGGGGAGGGGGAGCTCCAGGCGCCGGAGCTCTGCAGCCTCTGCAGGCCGTGGTGAGGCCCATGGTGAAGCAGGGGGTGCCCCTGCAGCCCATGGGGGCCCACGGGAAATGCTGAGATCCACTCGCCCATGCCGAAGCGAGTGGATACCCTGAAAGTGGCCGTGGTCCAGAGGGAGTCCTAGTGGAGAAACAGGCCTTG
>VZRN01001250.1:81491-198530 GCA_013397935.1 Dasyornis broadbenti
TCACTGTAGCAGTGTCGGGCGGGCTGCCGACGGTGAGACCCATGGCTACGCAGAGGAAAAGAGCCTCTCCCCCAGGCAGGGGAAGAAGATCTGGGTGATAAACTGACCTAACCCCCCCATGCCTTGTTCCCTTGTGCAGCTGCTGGGAAGGAGGGAGGGGGGTGAGCGGAGAAACGGTGGCCTTGAAGGGTTTATTTTACTTCTCATTTACTCCTCTGACTCTGTTAGTAATAAATTAGATCACTTTGCAACCTAAGTTAGTCCTGTTTTGCCTATTCTAAGTGCGTCTTCTCCCGGGTTTCCTTATCTCAACTCATGAGCCCTGGGTGTGGGTGTGTTAATTTGGGGGTACCTGGCATTTGGCCAGGCTCAAACCATGACAATTTCTTTCCTTTTACTTATCATAGAATCATAGAAACATGGAATAGCTTGGAATGGAAGGGAATCTTTAGAGGCCATCTAGTCCAATCCCCCTGCAATGGGCAGAAATGTCTTCCAGTAGATCAGGTTACTTAGAACCCCACTTGTTCATGTTGGAAACCAGGATGATAAATGCCTAATAGTTTTTGCAAAACCCAGTAAGTTATTCACTGATTAGGTGCCCAATAGCATGGTAAAGACAAAAAGTAAAAACATTTGCTGAATAAGGGTATTTAAAGCTGTGTTCCATACAGTTCATCTTGTAAATTCACTGCGGAAGAATCCCAGAGTGCTGGTAACCAATCTATATTGCAGAGTTAGTCAGTAATTCAGAGGGATTTGTTTCACAGTCAATTCAATCAGAAATGCTACCAGGGAGTTAGAAAGCTGAAGGAAATTGCATCTACCTTCATGAAGTAATTTTCTGAACAACACAAACATTTCAGCATAATCCACTTAAATCCCAATTAAACTTTCCATGCACCAGTCCTTCTATTTTCAGTGCTGGTTTTTTAGGCATCAAAATGATTCATTCTTTAATAAGCTACCTACTTGAAAGTATGTTTGTTTGCAAGATACCCAAAAGTAGCAGCAAATGTCTACGTGCATCTTCTTGAACTGGTGGGTGGACACCCTGAAATCCTTTATCGTCTCTATTTAGATCTGCTAATGTGCACGAAAATCTGACCTTCAGGGGTACATTTGCTCCTTTTAGCTGAGGGTATTCAAGTAGTAGGAAATTCAGTTGTAAAGCAAGAAGCTTGAATTATCTATGTGTAGATGTCCTTCAGTGAGCAGAAGTTTTGAGCTCTCCATATAGTCTAGCCTATTCTCTAGTTAATGTAATTAAGAGTTTTTGGAGAATTTATCCCACTCTAGATTATATAACATTATTGTTGTTGTTGTTGTTGTTGTTGTTGTTGTTGTTGCTGCTGTTGTTGCTGTTGTTGTTATTCATGGCCAGTTGAATTGTTTTCCAGGATTCACTGATAGCAATGACAGATTTGGCACCTAAGACACATGAAGATACCTATAGGTAAATACAAATGTAGATGCTTTCGTCTAGAGTTTAATCTACCCTTGCAATTTAACATGATTTCAAGTAGACTGTGAATTAAAAATAGAATAGTGCTTCGTGATTAACTCCATGTGGCAATTCTTTTATTTTGTGATCAGAGCTTTAATATAAGATTAGTTTGATTCCTGTACAAAGGAAAAAAAAAACCTCTTCAAAAGGTTCATCATACTTTTATTGAGCTGTCGAGGCAGCAGAAACATTCAGGAACATTTATCCTAGCTCTTTTGTCTGGAAGCTGGAGACAAAGAGTAAGACAGGAACTAAGTGCTACAAAGAGAATGGAAAATGTAGATCATTTCAACCTCCTCTAGAGTGGGATTTTGCCACTGAGGACTCCATAAGAGGCAGGCACACAACCTGGATATAATTTCTTATTTCAGACAGAAAAAATATTTGCACTTGTACTCATGCCAGGTTTCCTGAATTAGAACTGGAAAGACATAGTCACTTTTGGGTGCGATTGATCTGAAATATGGAAAAGAATTGCTTCTTGAAAGTGTCTATTCCTCCCCACTGAGTATGGTGGGGATTTGATCCAAGCAAATAATTCATATGTAGATGGCTGTATCTGACTCTGTGTCCCTGACTCAATACTGAATGCCAAGGAAACATGGAGAGTCTGTGCTAAAGCAAGGAAAAGATTTGCAAGACTGACTGATTGAGTAACTTTCAATGAGTTAAAAGACAGACACACATATTCCAGTTGTAACAAGAAACAACTGCCCTCCCCCCCAAAAAATCCACAGCAACCCTCCCTTCCCCCCAAAAAAAAAGGTCACCAAAAAGACTAGAACACTCACACACTTGACAACAGCAGCAACAACACACCAGAAAACTCTTCCAGGACAATGTTTCCTGTGTAAGCCCAGTGTCAATCAGATTTTATCTTAATAAGGCAAGACATTAAAATCCTGCACTATCAGAGTGCAAAGGTGCTCCCCACCAGCCAGATTTTCAAAGGCAGAAAGGATTCACATAGATCCTATTGCAGGACAAACTGTAATACTGCTACTTCCAGTATTTTTCTTCCAGTTCTTCTGAACCTTCTATCTAGCCTAATACATGTGTATAACAGGTTCCTACAGCTGCATCACAGAGTGAAAACGAAGTGAAAAGATCACAAAAGGGCTAGCAGTTATGTCCATCACATATAATATCTCTGCATGTTTAGAAAAGAAAATGCCTGAGAGAACAAAATATCAGTCTTGTAGCCCATGTTACAAAGAAATGGCTTTATTTCATTCCCTTTTTAAATAGCATGCTGTGTAATGGTCTCCATTTTCTGAGTCCCATTAATTGTGGTACCCTTTCTTCACATCCCTACTGAGAGTACTCTGCATTCAGGGACAGTGGGCAAGACACCTTATAATAGAGTAGATCTTACTCTGTATTTGCCACTGGAATAAACATCTCTTTTTCAAGTGAAAAGCTCATTTTATAAAATACACACAATTATTTTAAAACAAATAATGTGTTTTTCCACTGTTAATGTTATTCGTGCGTGGCCATCACAGAAGGACTACCAAGGCAGTCAGTAAGCTGAACTATGAAGTCTGTTGGTATCCCATAGGCTGCTAACAACCAGAATATTCAAAAGTGGAGTTCACAGCTCTCTTAACACTCAAAATACCTCTTGTGTGTGGTAACATAGAAGTACTCATACATAAACCAGAGAATAAGAGATACTTCCAGCCAGGTACCAAGGAGGTTTTGTGAGGCACTCAGGCAGGAGGGTAAAGGTGGATGCTAGACCAATTCTTATGTTTCATAGCCAATAAAGTTGTAGGTAACAAATTAAAGTTTTCAAATCAGATTGATCAACTGTGTATCAAAATTCAAGGCCAGCTCCAGAAGCTGCATGATTTCACATAGCATGTTCATGCATCCGTCCGCAGAGCAAAGCAGAGTGATTGATATGAGCAGGATTTAATCACACTAACACCACACTCTGCAAGTGTTAATCTGTCCTGATTATCCTACCAGGACAGTCACAGTGGCATACACATTACTTACATACCCTGAACGTATGGGTCACTAAGATGGTATCCGGGTCATTGCTGATCCTTTCGGTTTTTAACCAACTAAAAGCACAGGAGTCCAATACACTCTGTAAATCCTCTCAAGCCACTCTGAAAATCCCAAGGATAAAAAGACCTTCAGCTTTCTTTTGCTCAGTCTGTTGTTTTCAGCTATTAGATTCCTTTGGGGTTTCCATGTCTTTCCTTCCCTTTTGCGTGCTTTGCCATAAACAAAGAACCACACTGAAGTGTTAGATGCTAGAAGCAGCTTTTTAATGACATATTGAGAATGAAATAAATAATTTAAGATTTACAATAGCTTTAAATTGGTTTTACTTGTTGTAGAATGTAAACTTCATTACAGAAGGGGGATTTACTCTCTTTCTGTTTGCTTGCAATGAAATGATACAAAATCCTGTCTCACATTTTCTTTGTGCTAATTGGGGGTTTAACTGTTGCTTCCTTTGCTTACAGTGATGTACATCAAAGCCCTTAAAATCCATTTTAATTGTGCTGAGTGGATTTGGTCAATTACACTAGTAATCTTTCTATTAATAAGCATGTGAAAGGAAGACTGTTCTGTATGTAAATTAATAGAGCTAATCAGTTGCCCTTCCTTTGTAATACACATTACAGCATTTGGCAGTACTTCAATAGCAAGTGAAAGTTTTGTGGCATATGCCCAGGATCATGTTTTTGCAGTCTAGATGTAAAGAAGAATCTGAGGTTATTTCCACATCCTGTTAAAATGTCCAGAATTTATCAGGTCACCACCTAAATATCAGCATATTAGGGCTTTGGATTGGAAGAATTCTCAGAGTGGGAATTGTCATGACTGTGCAGTTTCAAAGTTGATCAAGACAATTCTTTTTTGTTACATAGCTCTTGCCACCCTACTTATGATGAGGTCTTATAGCTGGGAGCTGACAGACAAATAGGAAGACAATTTCTGCCCATGTCTGAGAAAAGACAAGAAAAAAAACCTCGAGATTATCTCACTCTGTGTAAGTGGGTCTCATCACATGAGCTTACTACTACTACTCAGTCAAATATTTTGCTTTTACCACACAAAGGGCAGTTTTAGAAGAGGCACAATGTAGTTTATCATCTTACTACTGCTATTACTACTACAAGGAAGTAGTATTTCTGTGATACCTTTGAACTTGACTGGACAACAGGTGCCTGCCAAAGCCACTCTATCCTTTCCCTCCTCAGCTGGGCAAGGGAGAAAAAATATAAGAAAATACTTGTGTTCAACATAAGGACAGGAACAGATAACTCACCAGTTAGCATTCCAGCCAAAACAGATTCAGCGTAGGGAAAACAGTTTATTTAGTTACCAATCACAACAGGATAGTGAGAAATACATCCAAATCTTAGAACATCTTCTCCCCACCCCTCCCTTCTTCCTGGACTCAGCTTCACTTATGATTTTCTCTACCTTTCCCCACCAGTGGCACTGGGGGATGGGAAATGAGAGTTGCTGCCAGTTCATCCCATGTTATTTCTGCTATTCCTTCTTCCTCAGGGGGTGGACACCTCACACTCTTCCCCTTCTCCAGTGTGAAGGTCTCTCCTATGGGAGACAGTCCTCCACAAATTCTTCTAAGTCCTTCTAAACGGCTACGATTCTCCACAAACTGCTCCAGCACCAACCTCCACGGGCTGCAGGGGACTCTCTGCTCAGGCACTGGAGCACTTCTTCCCCTCCTTCTTCTCTGACCTTGGTGTCAGCAGAATCCTATCTCATGCCTTTCTTTGTCTGCAGATTGTTGGTGCAATTTTTTTGCACCTTCTTAAATACATTATCCCAGAGGTGCTACCTACCACCATCACGAAGTGGACCCATCTTGGAGCCAGCGGGCATTGGCTCTGTTGGAGATGGGAGAAGCTTCTAGCAGCTTCTCACAGTAGTCACCCCTGTAGCCTCCCTGCCACCGAAACCTTGCTACACAAAGCAAATACATTGTCACAAAGAAGTATTTTGTTAAAAGTTCCTGAGATGCTCCTATAAATTTGAAAATCACCATAGAACAAATGAGCAGGTCACTGTTGCAAGTAAAGAAGACAGGCAGACTGAGGACTGGAGTCACTCTTCAGGTACTGAATGAAATATGATAGGCAGTAAGAGAAAAACTTTCAGCATTTGAAGATATCTACCAATAAATTCAATGAGAACATAATCCAGCTGGAGGGTTCAGAAATGCTCCTTTTAATCTCTTTGCCTCTGAGGGTGGTTTCCCAGAATCTGGAGGTGTAGCAGGGTCATCACTGGTTCTGGGCCCTCCTTTCCCCACACAACTCAAGCTCCCCGACTATACCTTCCCAGGACGGGATTTTGTTGTCTAAACATAAACACTTACAGGCAATTGTGGGGTCCTGACATTTTCAAGACACCAACATGACAATTGATGAAAGACTTGTGAGGCACTTGCACTGCTCTGTAGAGGCAGCTGCAAGCTGGGCTGGACATCAAATTAACCACCTGTGCTTACACAATGAAATTCCCCCTCCTTGCAGTCATACAGACTGTGTGCCACTACTGTCCATTTATCTCCACTGACTGCAGAGCGAAGCACGGGATTGAACTGAGATAAGAACTTTTTTGGTTCTAGACAAAGTGTAATGAATTTCACCTACAGTGTCTTCATGCACAGACACGTGCATTCAGGATATGTTGGACATAATGTGTACAGAAAGTGCTGCTGCTCTTTCTGGGCATTCTATGTGTCTCATAGGTCAGATTACAGCTACTAAACTGTAATTCTATCAGAGCAGCTGCACATAGAAATCCAAGACATAGGTAAAAAAATTCTTCAGATTCTGCTCTGGTTGATTCTATGGACAGAAAAGTAAGACATAGCTACTTGAAAACTTGGTTGTGGGACAACTTGGAGCATGATACTTGTGGCTGCAGTACTGTGTGACCTTAACAGGAATTTAAGTCTAAATTTCTGAAACAGAGGAAAATCAGGACTCATATAATTAAAAACTAAAATGAGAGAGATGCAAGGGACCTAAGTTACAATTTAATTTATAAGTTAAATGCCACATTGGATTTGTGAACACTCTCCAGTACTGAACCTGCTTCCTGCTCATGTTAATCATTTCTGCAAGATAAGAAAGTTATCAGATTGTAAAGACTGTGTGCCATTTTCAGGGTAACTCAAAGTATTGGCACACTGTTGAGAGTCTATATTTTATCTTCTATTGACATGCAACCAATGTGAAAGGATGTCAGTTTTATTCAGCCAGAAAACATTAAGCAAACAGTGAATTGGGGAAAAGAGGTTCTGCTCTCTTTATGAGCTCACAGACTGCCTTCTCCTATACAAACAGGCTGGCAGTTCCTCCATTTCAATTCTGAGCAGTCCTCATTTCTAGGCAGATTCACTAAGGTGCTGAGCATGCACATCTCCTGCTAAAGTCCACCGAGACACATTGCTTAGCCAATCTACCTCAGTGTCTTGCAATTCTGTAACTCCAATTTTAGAGGCAGCTAAACTTCATCAGAGTTAATCAAATCAGCAATTTGCACAATAATCTGCAAAACCTATTCGGTAGGGCTAATTGTTTATTAAGTCGATAAAAATTGCTGCCCATCCTACTGTTTTATTTTCAAAAAGTTTTAGTAAAAGATTTGCTGATCATGACCAGTACTTGACAGATAACTCTCTACTTTCATGCCTTCTTAACAAGGTACAACTTTCAATAAACCATAGGAATGTTATGGATAAGCTTATGCTATGAAACAAAAAGAAACTACTACTGGAGCAGTTTTGCTGTAGGAGACCTGATTCTAATTAACATTTTTCTGAGAATATAAAAGTTAAAAACCACAACAAACTAAAACTCAAAAAACCAACAGATTCCTGAAACAGAGAAACAAAATGAAAATAAGTTATTTGCAGAGCACAGTTTCCCAGGACCTTCATTTATTTGTTGATATTCAGGAGGACCAGCAGCCTCCTGAAAAAAAGCAGTCAGTAATAGCAACATATTCAGGGATTCTGAGCACTGACTGCAAGCGGCAACTGAGTTAACACATAATTATAAAGATAATATTATCGAACTCAGTCAAGCCTGATAAGCAGTTGGGATTCTGTTCAGGCCATCAAGATGAATTTTAGGATCCTCTTCACTCAATTTCCCTTTCCTGTTACTGTGGTTGATTTTACTGAAGTTAAACTACTGTAAAACTAGGCTCATGCGGAGCAACTTAGGCCTCTATATCTTTGTTCCTCCCTGCAATAATTGTTTCCATAACTGTTCTTGTCATTGTAGTAGAGGATCTGCAAAGAAGAAGCCAAAAAAAAAAAAAAAAAGGTTGTGTCCTTTCCTGCTACTTTATAAGGCGTGATGATAGCTTCATAAAATTTTATTGTGTTACTATACTAAGACTATAATACTATTCTCATACTTTATTATCATGCCAAGAGCTGGAAAGTTGAACTCAGACAAATTCTACATTGAAATAAGATGTAACTTGCTACCACTGAAGGCAGGGAAACATAGGAATGATTTGTTGTGAAAGGAAAAAAGAGGTTCTTCTGTGTTGTAGTTTTTTGCAGTTAGCGGTTCCTCACTCCAGTTTCACCATAGCTCTGTGTACAATAATCCTTCTTTTTGGAGCACTCCTGCAGGAGCTATCTCACTCATCTGCATGATGTTACCAGTTAATCTATTCATACTGCTCACACGAGTCAGAAAAAATTCTCCATGACCTCAATATAGTTGAGAGCTTGTAGACAGTTTTGCTTTTGTCTGCCTCATGAGGTTTTGTCAGCTGAAATGGGACATTTTTAACTTAATTGATTTGGTGTCCTTACGGTCTTTTGGCACTACAATCAGCTGAATGGGGACTTTTTTAACCTAATTTATTTGGTGTCCTTAAGGTCTTCTGGCCCTACCATCAGCTAGTGTTCCCAATTTTGTAAATATGATTTATATTTGCCCAAACTAAAATGTTTGGTTTAACTGACGCTGGATAAAAGTGATGGTGTGTGACAAATAATGGTGTAAATGGTCCCTTACAGACTTAAATTTTGTGAAAATGTCCTAATAGTCCACTTGTGCATTTGGTTTACATGGCCAGATTTTGGCAGTGGAGGGACTGACGGGTTGGCTTCTGTGAGAAGAGATCAGGAGCTGCCTCCACGGCTGACAGAGCCTGTTCCTGCTGGCTCCAAGACAGACTCAACACTGGCCAAAGCTGAGCCCATCAGCAGCCCTGCTGGTGCCTCTGTGATGACATATCAGAGAAAGGGTGGAAAATAGAGCATAGCAGCTGTAAAAGAGAGGATTGAGGTAAAAATGGGAGAGAAACAAGCATGCAGACACCCAAGTCAGTGAAGGAAGTACTCCAGGTGCTGGAGCAGAGATTCCCTGCAACCAGTGGAGAAGCAGGTTCTCTTCCTGCAGCACAGGGAACCCGCACTGCAGCCCAATGGGAACACCATGCCCTGGCAGGTGGATGTGCCTTGAAGATGCAGCCTGTGGAGAGCCCATGCAGAAAGAGGCTTCTGGCAGGGGCTGCAGCCCATGGAGAGGAGCCCATGGTGGAGTAGGTTTTCTGCCAAGACCTGTGACCCTGTGGGTATCCACACTGGAGCAATCTATTCCTGAAGATCTGCAGCCTGTGTGAAGGGACTACATTGGAACAGTTCATGAAGAACTCTCTCCCTTGGGAAAGAGCCTGCACTGGAGCAGGGGAACTGTGTGAAAAGGAAGGAGTGGTCAAAGCAAAGTGTTATGAACTGACCATAAAGCCCATTCCAAACCCCATTCCTTATTTCTGTGTGCCTTCTCAGGGAATAGAAAGATGAAACGGAAGAGTTTGAAATGAAGGAATCAATTTGAGCGTAGAAAGAAGAGAGAAGTGTCTGTAAGTTGACTTTAGTTTTGTCTCTGTTTCTCATGATTCTACTCTGTTTTTAATTGGCAATAAATTAACTTCATCTTTCCAAAGATGAGTCTGTTTTGCCCATGATGGTAACTGGTAGATGATTTCTTTTTCTTTTTTTTTTTAAAAGATGTAGAACTTCTATAGATTTATGGTATGAATGGCTTTATCTTTTTGCAAACTCATTGTTTCTAGTGTAAATTAGCCATCATTTATGAAATGTACTCCACGCAAATCATAGAATCACAGAATGGTTTGAGTTGGAAGGGACCTGAAAGATCATTTAGTTCCAACATGACCACCACAGGCAGGAGCAGCACCCACTAGACCCAGTTGCCCAGGAACCCATCAAACCTGGCCCATACCAAGGCCAAGGATGGGGCAGCCACAGCTTCTCTGGGCAATCTGTGCCAGTGCCTTACTACCATCTGAGTAAAAATTTCTTCCTAATACTTAATCTAAATCTCTTATCTTTTAGTTTAAAGCCTCACTAGGGAAAAACCTTGAAAAACTGTCAACAAATGGTAAAACCTGGACTCTTCTATTCAACAACATCTGATGCAAAGATACTACCCTGTTTCCACATGATATAGTGTCTCTATGCTTCAGCTTTCACAGCTGAAACTCATGTTACAGCTTCGCCCTCAGACTCTTTGCTCCCAAGAACTCCATGTAGCTAGGACAACTAAAACTAGGTTATTCGGAAAAAAAGAAAACACCATCATTGGAAAATAGCACCCCCAAAATAAACAGTTGCAGCATCACCTTTATGTATCTAAAAGGAAGTGCAAAGGGCACAATAAAAGCATGGTAAGTCCTTGTTTTTAAGTTTCCCGACAGTTTTCCGTTGCGAAACAAAACAAGTTTGAAAGTTTATCAGTGATATAGCCCTGTGCAAAATATTCTGCCCTGCGTGAGAGACACACTCCTGCTTCACCTCTCACAAAGGTACATGTCCGTGATGTTCTCTACTTGTCCCCATTCCACCTGTCAATATTATTCTGAAAGCTGAGCAAATGCAAAAGCAATCAGTTTTTAAAGTCTGTATCATACCTTCTTTTTGCACAATAAACAGCATTTTTGATGTAGGCAAAAAGGGCAAGAATAAAACAAACCTTTCATCTTCTTCCATATAAGCCACATTATAATTTTTTTTCATGTCCCTTTTCTTTTTTCCCCTCTGCAGTCCCTGAAGCATCAGCACAGTGTTTTCTTCATAAACAGATCTCAGACTTGAAAATGTCACTGTTAACAATGAATTATCCCAGATGTACAGAGAGCACTGTGGTCATCAATAGCTCTTTCTGTAAGCCCTCAGGGCTCTGAACTACCGATAAAAAGGAAAGAAGAGGGAGAAAAAGATTACGCAGTAAATATATCTGACTAGTATTATGAATTTAATTGTGGGCTGGCACAATTAACTGACTGAAGGGATGCCTCCGGCAAGGAATGGTCTGCCATACAGTCCTCTCTCACCCTACTGTATTTCTCTGTCAGTAGCTAACATTTACAAAAACCACTTAATCATAGCTCACAGTATACAATAGATTTGTCAGCCTGGACAGTTTTTCTTTCAAAGTAAAGGCAGACATTTCAGTTCACTTTAGAATGACAAAAACCTCACAGTTTTGAAGTTTCTAGCATTTCCAGTTAATGATTAACAAACATTGTAACCAGTCTGAGCAACAGGATAAATGAGAAAACATTAATATAAATGTCTGTGGTTTAGATATATTATTGAAGATAGTGGAGTTCAATAATATTTTTAAATGCAGAGACTGTATTTCACAACTCTCTTCCCTTAAACCATTTACTTTTTTAAACACAAATCATCAAAACACTTTAAATTGTCAAAATGGCAGCTTTGAACTAATTCAAACTATTTTATTTTTTATAATGTCTTGTTCCTCAAGAAATTAGGGAATTTCAATAATTCTGTTTATTAATAATGCCTCACAGTGTCTCAATAGTGAGTGTGAAAGGGGTCTGTAAAGAAATAAATATTACTATTCCCTTTTAACACAGGGGTAAACTGAGGCAAAGTGCCTTGCCAGGGAGATTGTCTTCTTCAATAAGCAGATCCAGGAAAAGGAAACAAAACCCTGAATTTCAGTCCAGGAAATGACCATAGATATCAAAAAGATGAATGGCTGAAGCAGTTATTTAAAAAAAAAAAAAAACATTAAATTCAGAAGAATATGAAGCCTTTCTTGCATTAGTCTTCTGTTAAAAAATTAGATATGGTCAGACATTCAGCAAAAGCAGAAAGGACGAATAAATTTAGCAATTCTTAGAAATATAGGCGCTCTCAAACGTGCTGTACCCAATTGTCTCATTTCTTTAGTATTCAGAGAACCACTCTGAGATCTCATAAAAAAATGAGCAAATTTCTGGAAGACTGCGGAAAAAAAATAAGTGACAATCTTTAAAGTGGGAAAAAAGGAAGAATAAGGAAGCCTAAAGTCCCAGGAAAGTACCATCAAAATAAACTCTTTGTAAATACTTAGATGAGAAGAGGGAGACAATTTTTTCTTTTACAGAAAGGGAATTTCCCTTTACAGACAGGGAAGAAGCAACAGATTACCTATATCTTGCCTGACTTTCTTGTTATTTGGTAGACCGCTCTCAGAAAGAAGCTTAGGAAAGGTCTGTAAATTTGGTGTAAAGGTCTCAGAAAAGTCATATTCAAAGAGTAGCTATCAAGGGTATGCCTTTAAAGTGGACTGATGCATAAGGTGGAGTTCCTGAGGACTTTATCTTTAGCCTAATATTCTTACATATCTGCTCAGAGGAATACAGACTGTGTTGATTAAACACACAGATGATACTAAGCCACAAACACACAGAAAAGCAGGATTGAAATTCCAAAGGGAGAAATTGTTTGGAGAAGGGGAAAAAAAAAAAAGCCCAGTTGCAATTTAATGAGAACAATTAGAGGACATAAGTATTACCAACCAAATAAAACCAGATTGAAGTAAAAGTGACTTAGGTAACCAATAACCCAGAAAAAGATGTGGGATTCTGGTGGATCAACACTGGCTGTGTATGTGTGCATGGTGTAGTGAAATATCCGCACTCTAATATTTGCTATACAACATGCATGAGTTATCACTTCCACTGCACTCACTGCCGATAAAATCTCTAATAAAATCTGGTGTTCAGTTCTGAGTATTGAATATCAGGAGAAGTTATGTGGGAATTAGAGGCTGCTGAGGGGAAAGTAACAAAGTTATAAGTGGTCTGGAACTCATGATCTGTATGAAAATATTGACCAAAGAGTGGTTTTTTCGTCCAGAGTAGAGAAGACTGACAGATAACATCATAAATGTTCTCAAAGCCTGAAAGTCCTACAGATGGACATGATATCCATGGTACATAGCATGTAAATTAAAGGCTGAAACTCCATCCTGAAAAAAATCAGTTTAAACACCTCAGTAGGTTAGTGAGGATAGTGGAGCACTGGAGCAGATTTCCTGGCAGCTTTTGGAACCCAAACCATCTGACCATTCTAAGAAAAAAATTACACAAACAGTCCTCAGAATGACACAGGAATAGATGACCACATCTTGAGGCAGGTGGATGGACTAGTGATTTTCTGCTATTCTTTTAAAGGGTTGGGTTGGTTTTGTTTGGGGTTTTTTTTTTGTTTTTTTTTTTTTTTTTTTTGTGACTCTGACAAGGGAAAAGTCTTACTAAGAAACTTGCAAAGGCACCTAACTTTAATGGAAATTTCTGAGGCTCTACTTCAGTATGCAAAAAGTCTGATTGTGAATTTTGCTTCTTCATGTGAAAAGACAAGGATTTTATTATAGATATTGCCACCAATAACTACAAACAAAAAGTTTTGGAAATTTTTTTTTTCAAATATTCATATGAGAATAATTATTTCTGGCATAGCTCTGCAGCTACTGGGATGGACACTGAATATCTGGCTATTGATTTCCTTTCCCAAAGAGGTGTACCCTTGAAAGTGCATCCTTGTTGAGCCTAGAAGGCAGCACTCGTATTTGCAGCATTGTAAGTTCTCTTAGAATTATGCTGTTTCATTTCACTGTGATAATCCTGCTTCTGATAACAAAAAGATCTTTTGGCTCCTGGGTCAAGATCTCCATGTGAAGTCTCCTTAGATATTAGACCTCATGAATTTTTTAGTGACAAGAGGCTAATGGCTTCTGAGACCTGTAAGATTCAAATGTATTGGAAAATGTAGAGTCTGGGACTGATGATCACATACTTCTCTTATTTGCCCCCACTTGAGATTACACACCTCAAACAAGGCTCTTGCTGTTCTGCTGTCATTGTGCTTTGGTTTAGTCAGCCACAATAATTTCCTTTATTTTCATACCTATCTATTTTCAGTTCCCTACACAATTTCTGAGCTTCTTTGCAATAGGAGAAGGCTGTAAATTTTAAAACTCTCCATTACTGGGGTGTCTTGTACTGTTCTGACTACATAAAGAGGCTGAATTCTTTCTGTTCCCAGGGAGAGCCAAGAGCAATCAGCCACATGGAGATATTTTTATTATCACTCTCTTCCAATATCTGTCTATGAGTATCATACAGCACAGATGCAGCTCTAAAAATAAGTATTCCTGGCTGAAAACCTCTCCCATTGATAATCATATATGGTTTGCATTTGAAGATTGTTTTTCCCCTTCTTTCTTCCCTTGAAGTAGAACTGAAGAGTGAGATTCAATGCCAGAAATGGAAATTGGGCCAAATCATTTCCCATGCTAGAACATATGCTTAAACTGAGACGAAATACCACAGAATGCTGACAGTTTTAACCTCACTTGACAACATTCTCTTGCCATATGCATAATGAGTATACAACCAAGAAGACTAGTTAAAAGTCTGATAAATTTAGGAGCACTGGTGTAAGCAATCTTGGAGGTCAACATCCCACACATTTTGATCCATCCAAGTGTGTCAAAATTTGAGTGATATGTTTATCTAGGCAACCCTACAGGCAAGGAGAAGAAATGCAGTTACAAAGGGTAAGATAGATATAAACATAATATTAGTGAAAGATGAGCCTGCTGAAGGAATACTATATGAGCAATGAACTCACAGGAAATACAGTAAAAGATTTCCGTGTTTTGTCTTTCTCTGTTGTCTCTTTGTGCTGTTTGAGATAAGATCCTTCTTCTGTTGTATTTGGTGCTGCAATTTCTTAAAAATGAAACATCAAATGGAGCTGCACTTAAGTGTCCAGAAATCCCAGATAGATCAGCTGGGGAAAGCTGGAGCCAATGGCCAACTGGAGGAAGACAGAAAGCCTTCAGGTGTCTGTGAAGGTGAGTTCACTGAAAAACTTTTGTCTTTCCTATCATTGTGGACAGATAAAATTGATCAGGTAGTCTGGACACAGAAGATGCCTACTTCTCTTTGTTGGCTGTAAGGCTGACAAGGGTCACAAGGTCCGTAGCTCAGCTGGAAGTACCTTACAAACCTCTTCCTTTGAATCTCTGCCTCTGGAGGGCAGAGAAAAGCCTGTGGAACTGGGTTTGCTGAAGATTGGGAGTGGAGGATTACAAAGTGCTTTAATTTGTGTAGAAAAATAAAAAGGAGTATGATTTCCTGGTAAGTTCAAAATTCTATTAATGGCAAAGGAGAAAAACAATCTATCTGTAAAGCCAAGAACTTATTGTTACTATAATTGAAATCTTAACAAGCTGGTCAAAGGGTTATTATTAGTCTACCTCAATGTATTTTAAAAAAAAAATTAAAACGTGAAACAAATTAAAGAATAACACCACACAGAAAAGGTCTCAACAACAATAACAGACCAGCTAAGATGATTTTTAAAAGCACTGTCACTTCCTTCTACTCTTTGTCCTGGTATTATGTTCACCTTTTCACTGTCATGCCAGCCCTGGATTTCATGGCTTCCATCTGGCCAGGGAAGGGAAAATGTGTGTAGACCATCTCCAGTCCTTCCCTTGGTGGACCATGATGCTTCTGGTGATGACATTCTGCTTGGGATCTCCTTGGGCTGTTTTTCGCTTGCTAGCACATATTTACACCTTGCTTTTTCTTTATTGGTTAGTATGTCTATGCTACATGCAAATTTCATACATACACACCATTTTGCAGATGTTGCATATTTGTTCACTGTTCTCTTTGTTATTCCTAAATCCAGTTTTTCTACTAAGATCTGAATTTCTTTAACTGACCGTGGCTGATCTGTTTACAAACTTGGGGTTTCCATTCATGTCTGTACCCAGTGTGGTGAAACCAAGTTAAACAAAGCTGCAGTTAGCTTAGCACAAGTTCAGAACGACCAAGCCTCACGAGGCTTCCGTCCCATGGCCTTGCAAACCCAGTGCAAGGCTTGTGATCTTTTATTAAGGAGGGCAACACCATATTGCTCAGCTTCAGGGCTACATTTTCTAAAAGCCCTGCTTTTCAAAAAGTCCTGTGTACTGCTTAAGCCAGCTTGATGACAAGATATAAGATCTCTGTTAACTATGCTCATATTAGAAGGGTCCCTTTTCTCAGATTGTGCAGACAGCATAAGCATGGTGTGTTCAAAATGCATCATCTGCTCTCACATTTAGGCAGTTTGTGTTCCTTCCAAATGCGCTGTAGCATGGCTCACCCGTTATTGAGAACAGACAGCTAGAGATCCAGTTTTATGCTCATCCATTCTAGTAAGAGATGACAATAATGACCATGGAATTCTCTGCACAACCTGTGGAATCAGACTTAGCATGCAAGTAAATATTGTAATATAACAAGGTCAACTTCTACTTTTCTGGAAAGACGAGGGAAGAGAGGGAGGGATCTTAGGGAACGAGTGACAGCATGAACACACTGACACACCAACCAGTGGGAAGCTCTGAGCTAGTTGCTGGTGGATAATCTTCCTCACTGCAGTAACAGAAACGTTTGAAAGCATAGACTTGAATTCAAAGAAGGCTGGCTTCCTAATTCGTAGAGGTTCCCTCTGATCTTTCTAGCATCAGATCCCTAGAGAAAGTGAGACCACTACAAAACCAGTATCACTTCAGGTCAAGCAGTTCCCTACTGGCTGAACCTGGACAGTAGGATTCCTTCATTTGGCCTTCAGTATGTACCCAAAAGCAGGAAGTTGAGCATTTAAGTTCTCCACTCTTTGTCTACTAACAAGCTCAACACTAAGACGGACTGTGAAGACCCCAAAATCCAAACTCCATCAGACTTTTCCACTTCTCACTATATTGAAGTTACAGGATTTGTTTTAAAAATACACGTATAAATATGTACATATAATTGTTACCAACTTTTCATTGTTTTCTTACATCAACATGATCACTAGAAATTTAAATTTGTAGGATCTTTGTAGTACTAAACACTGACAGATAACAAACATCTCACCAGTGACTGCTGTCCAGCAGTCTGCATATTTGTCAGATGTTATGCCTTTCTCACAGCTAATTCAAAGAGCAAACTCATGTATAATGGGCTGCACTCAATAACCCTTTTGGCACCTAGCAATGCTGCCTTCTTATATTCATTCTATCCTGAAAGACAATTGTCTTCACTGATGCTATAGAATATATGCTTAGAAATTTGTGTTCTCATTTCAAAGTTTTTTTGATAGGACATGCCTTCTTATTAAACTGCCAGCTAGCTTCAGTTTACTTCTTGGATTGGTACATGACCTTTAGAGAAATTTGGCCATTGCTTTTTAGTCAGATAATTTTGACATGGATTTTTGAATATGACTTGGAACAAAAAAAAAAAAAAGAAAAAATAAAAAAGAGATGTTGAGTCAAAGTACTCAAAGGGAAAACAAATTCTATCTAGGGTATCACATCAGGATTGTTATAATATTTATCAATCTGGTGTCCACCTACTTGATTTTAGATATTTTGCAAGAGAAACTGCAGCTGTCACATCCTGTCTTTCAGGATCCCTACTGTGAGTACAGTCGCTACAGCAGTGTGGTAGAGTTGAACAAAGAATGCCTTAGTGTATTAATCTTTTGTCAAGGAATGTAGAACTGTAGGTTCCTGTGTCTGAGATCAAGAACTGCAGTGAGGCTATGCATGGGAAGAAGAAAAAAAACCCCAAAAAGCAACAAAATATTCAAATTCAAAAGCGCAAAAGAAACGTAGGGAAAAGAAAAAAAAAATAGCTGAAAATTGTGAGAAGAAGCTGTCTCTCTGAATGGAAATTAAATTATTCAAATCTATGAGACAGTTGAACCACTGGAAAGAAAAGACAAAGAAAAAAATTTTAATAGATTTTAAAGGCTTGGAGTTTTATACATCTTGCCATCATTTGCAGTCTCCTGCTGTCAGTTCAAACACACTTTGTCTTATTTCTTTAAATCAACAAGGCACCAGAACTAGCAAAGGTTAATGCAATTCCTGAGAAAAAATTTATAATGCTTTATGGTGGAGGAAGCTGACAAAGTGAAGAAGTGGTTGAGATTTTGCAGTGGATAGCAAGCTGGAGAATTAAAGAATTTGACAATTTTATATACTATATAAATATATAGGAAACATTTATTCTAGCTTTTTAAGCTATAATTGGCATATCTGAATGAGGATCCCCTTTGTACCATTTTAAACCTGTAAATCCAAAACCTGACTATTCCAATTAGGAATTATTTTACCTGTACTGTACTTAACGTATGGGTGTAGCAGACCCACAGACACAAATTCATCCATTCATGAGCTCAATCTGATTTTCGGAGCAACAAATATAAACCATAAGTTGTTTGACACCATAGTTTTTGTGGGGTTTGTTTTGTGGGTTTTGTTTTGTAGGAGGAAGTATCTTAGAAATCAGCAGAATGGGTCACAGGGGATATGAATTGTTCTAGAAGCCTACTTCTTGATTTTCCCTTTCTCAAAAACCATAATTTCTCCAATTTCTGCAGCTTATCATTCTTCCTGCAACAGGTGACCAGAAAGCATCTGTCTTGTGATTAATATGCAGACATCCCCTACCTTTAATGTGCTTAATACCTTTCCTTATACAAGAGTAATGTGTACAAAAGGGAATTAAATTATGAGGAATCCTAGCACAACTTCTACTTAAGACCATCCATCCATGCATTACATAGAAGGACATGCCTGTCTTGTGGTCCTGGGATCGATACAACCCCAGCAGCAGGACAAAGCTGATGGATCCTGCCACCAAACTGACTGTGTTCTCCTCAGGTAAGTGAACATAATCCCAGAACATGGGAGCAGGTGAGCTCACAGCTGCTCGTAGCCTACTAAACTGAAAGATACCTTCCTGGTCATGCAATAGAGAAACAATTTAAGTTTGTATTCTTTAGGAGCCTCTGAATAGCTTCTGATACTTAGCCAGATTGCCTACTACAGAATGAAAAGTCATTTTAGCAACAACATTTTGAAACACCCATCTCAAGCCACATTAAAATCACTGTACAATATACAGTAATACACTGTTTCTGTTGCTATGAGGCATACAGCTGAAGCTCTTCAGAATGCTATATGCCACAATCACAGTGTTCTTTATGTCTTTACTTGAATAGTGGGCATTTAAAGAATCCTTTCTTATGCCTTTGGGCTTGTGATGTTACATCTGTTTATTAGCATAACAATACATTTCCTTACAAAGCCACTAGCTCTGCTAAGGAGGCATCTTTCATAATTGTTAAAATAATCAGTGGCAATAATAGTCTCAAGAAAAACAGAAAATAATATAATTATTTATAGCAGTGTTCACAACAGTTTTTAAACCTTCTTTTTGCATAAGTCCCACGCAAAAGTCTCTAATTTTTGGACTTCTGTTTCTCCTAACTTTCAGATTGTCTGTCTACATCAAGATTTTGTTTTCTTAGTGCTTGCCTGAATTAGCTTGCCTTCACCCGAGGAAAGCAGCATCTTTCTCTTTGTCTCTTTTTTTCCGTTTCTTTCATTTAGCCTTTGCCATCCTAAGGCTTGAGCCCCTAACTGCCCCAATTCTGGATCCCTCTGTTAGAAAGAGCTCACCATGTAGCAAGGCTGACAGTGGACCCTTGATTTACCTGCTATTTTGCAGTTGCCTTTACAGTAAGTGCTCATCTAGGCTCCCTTGCCCACTAAAGGTTCGTTTGTACTTTATGGTCTTAACCATGAAATTTTTCAAGAGTGCAGTAGTTTGAGAGAAGTCTTGAAAAATCTCACATTTTGCATGGTCTAGTACTTCTTCCAAGGAGCACATTTATAAATATTTAGGTAAGATTGCAGTCATTATCTCCCAGCCCTATGGAAAACCTTCTCCCTGCATTCTTGTCCAGGCTGTAGTCAAGATGTTTCGGAAAGGTTGACTAGATTTTTATTGGTCTAAAAATGAAACAGGGATGCTTCTGAAATTATTTGGATCTCAATAAAAGAGAAGTTGAGGAGTCAGAGGTCAGATGTGGATGGTGCTTTAGGAAACACAGAGCAAATATTATGCCTGTATTATTTCATGGAAGTAGAGAGAAGCCCACACTAACTAATGAATTACTATTTTATAAGCCACCTCCCGCCCACCCAAAAAAAAAAAAAAAAAAATTAATTTCAAATGCTCCATCCTAAAAATGGATGAAACTCTTAAAGGAACACCAGGGATTTAGAAGATTTAGAGATTTTGAAATTCTATAAATACCGGCAAATATTCCAGATTTTCCAAATGGTTCATTGCAAAAGTAATATGTTGATTGCACATATGGGTCCAAATACTTTATCACTCCTTTGTGATAGATCCTGCTCAATAGAGCTGATAAAGTCAGTCCATTAATGTGATTAATTAGCCCTTTCTTGTTGTTGGACAGTGACTCCTGAACATATTTTTATTTCTTATTTCATTACTTCAAACTGTTCTTCACAAATAAGTCCCTGGCTCTATGCTTCGTTTACTCTGGGTAAAATTGACAGTTGTCCAGCACAAAATCTGACCACCAGCCAAATGCCAGCAAAGTCAGGAATCTTGTGCTGTACAGCTGGTCATTCAAAACACACAGGATTTTTTCTAGCATTTTTTCTGCTCTACACCATTTGGTTATGATATTCAGCAAAGGATGATAAGTGTAAGATATTCAATTTTTACTAATGCCCAAATTCATTTAAAAACATGACTATATGCAGCAACAGCAGCTATTCACCAAATGGATAAACAAGAACACATTTACAATCATTTTTGTGAGCAACTGGAGGAAAAATACTCAATAAACGTAACCAACACTAGAATTAAAATGAACAATATGTATTACTATCAAGTATTCACACACCCTTTATTAAATTATCTGGAAGACTACTCATTGCCAATGAGTAATTTGAGACCACATGCATGCATCCTGTAAGTCCCCCATTTAAAAAACTGTCATATTTTGCCTAAAAATAATAGTCATTCCCTTTTTAATATATCTTATAAATTTTGAAAGTCTGGAGTACCACTATTTATTAATAACATTATTAATAAAATATCCTGGCTATTTTAATAACATTAATAAAACATACAGAGGATTTATTAACAAGACATTTTAAAGTCCACACACATCTATTAAAAGTCATCAATGACAATGCATGATTCTATTATAACCTGTTCAGCTCTGATAGATAATCTCTTTTTCAAGGAACCTGTAAATCAGAAACTTCTATTGAAATTTCAATAGAATTAATTATTTACATGTCATTCCAAGACAGTTAGCAATATATTAGGAATTGCTGGGTCTGTGTAAAATCATGGCTTTTTTTGTGTTATTTCCTTCTTTTATTTTCTAAGAAAGCTAACCTGACTTCACATGTGTAATAGAGATTGGCCCATTTCTATTATTCAGACAGAGATAGAAGGACCTCAAAACTTTAACCTCAACTCCCTATCAACTAAAATGCTTTCCCAGGGCAGTCAGGAACAAATTCAAAAGCCACTGACAGCTATTTTCAACATATTTTGAAGAATGGTGAGTAAAACAATGTTCTTCCCATTACTGAAAGGGGTCATTAACTAAAACTTGTTTAATGACCATTAACCATCACTAACTAATCATGAACTAACATGCTATGTTATTCATTTGCCAGAAGCACTCTGCAGCACTTAAAATGGGAGAAGAGGTAAAGACGCAGTCTGGCATGTGCGTTGTAAAGATACACAGCATTCCAAAATTCTCCCTAACCACAAAGGCTTTTATATTCACATTGGTCCCAGAAAAATCCCTATTAAGAGTTCCTTCAGCTCAGAGCTTCTGCAACAGAGAGCCTAAAATAAATATTCTATTGAGGAAGCAATCTCAAGGTGAAGAGAGTTCGTGGGTAAAAAGTCCCTCATTGAGATTTCTACAGCTGCAGGATAAACCTAAGATCACGACTTACAGTACATTCTCCTCTACAGTGTTTACAGGAGTCACAAGTTTGATCGTTTAATCCAATCCAGACCTGAATTTGGCTGTAATCTCAATGTGTACACTGCACATTTCGGAATAAGGAGGTAAAAAAATCACTTAATACAGAGAGATCTCTAGTTCCTTCTCACAATTCCTCTTTAGAAGTGAGAAATGTTGGGATAGCTGAGCATGGAAAGATCCATGCATTGCTCACCATAACAAGTCACTCTGGACTTGGATCTATGCTCACACACAGCGACACACATAAGAGTCTGAAGAAGGCAGGTACAATGCTGTTGCCGTAAGATAGGAGCAGATTCCTTGTGGGAATGCTTGCCCAAGGAGAAGACCTTGCAGCTGATGCCATCACTAATTAAACAATATAAGTAGGACTTTGGAAAAGTAACATCTAATGGCCTGGTCACCCCTGATTACAACAGACATTCCTCTCAGGGAATACTATTCCAAGTCCACTCTTTTCCCCATTCATAGTCTAGTGAGACTGAAGGCATTTAGCTGTTACAATGATTATTGGTTCTTCCCTCGTCCCACAAAAATGCATCTTACAAATCCCCAAAGACCAACATTTAATTAAAAGCTGTAAGCAATTCAATACATGTAGTTTTACTGCTCAGTGCATCCTAACACACATAATGGAGAAATTAAACTACAAATAAACAAGCACCCCCCACAAATAAGTAAAGAAAAATAGTACATACATTAATTTTGTTTCTTGTGGATGACTGAACTGTTGTGTTATGGGAGGTTTATTTTGCTTTCTACTGAGTATAAGATGTGTCACTGTAATACAGATTACACACTTAGCCAGCCAGCTTTACAAATTGGGATAATAGAGTGAGTTGGTTGAACAGGCCCAAAGTACACAAACAGCTGCCTGTATTTTATCTGGATGGATATTTGTCAGCTAATTAATTGACCTGAGTGTAGATAAAATATAAAGCCGGAGAAGTCTGGATATTCAGAATTTTTCACAAGATGGAGGTATTTTTTAAAACAGTGATGATTCCAAATCAAGGAAAGTTTAATTGCAACATTAGGTTTCATATAAATAAAAAGGTTAATAGAAAAATGCTCAACAACTACAGAAAAAACATGATCAATACCTCATTGTGGCAATTACTTTACAGTGTTATTGACTTTTGCCAAAAATCATTCATCTGTAATGAGAAAAAAAATTGCAAAATTTGTATTTACAGAGCCAGAATTTAGAAAGTGGGGATGAATAGGTATGGGTGAACAACTGTACACACAACAGATTGCGGCTGAGACATCTCCTGAGGGATATTCTTGAGGAAAGTTCTCTGGATCTGACTCATTTCTTCAATGTATTCATAGAAAGTCAAGTTTTTTCCTTCATTTGGGCAGATTCCTTTGCAGCAGTTTGACCATCTCCTTCCCCTTCCTTCCCCTCCCTAGACTGGCTGCACACCTGCCATCCCAACAGGAGATAAACCCACGACTTTGTCAATTACCCCCAGAAATTAAGTTTCACAGGGCCAATGCTGGGACTGGGTCTGGCAGTAAACTACACTACAGGACCAGTGAGCACGTCACTCCCTCTCATCTCACCATCTGGCTTATCCATAGCGGTTGCCTCTGCTAGAAGGTTACCAAACTGTCTGCCAACAACAGATCAGAGACCTCAGTGTATGAGCTCCTTTCTTTCCGTCACAAATAGCGAAGGAATCTCAGTTAGTTGAAGCTAACTCAAGAGCTTACAAACCCTTGCCTCCATAATATTTGGGGTGAAGAACTGGCTTAGTTTTACACAAGGTGCCTGACAGATGACTATAATGCTAACACAGAAATACCAGCACAGCACTCTCATGCAGAACCTGCCATACATGCCATGCCTCAGAACTCAGTGGTTTAGGTAGAAAAAGGAATGAATTTAAACAGCAGGCATAGGTAAGGGGTCTTAGATTTGCTCCTCTTCTGAAGGCACTTCAATTCTAACCTTGGTTTCTATGCTCTTATTTCTCTTGGTCCAAGAAGGACTTCTCCCAAAGCCCACAAAAGCCAAAGTGAATTTTCATGTTGCTGTAAATGGACTTTGTGTAAGAATCAAAGCAAAAACCCGATTAAACCTCTCTGAGCACTACAAAGAGCAATTAGAATGCATTTGCTGTTTCTAATTGTTCATTATCATAGCATTATAGATATTATGGCTGTGGTTTTTTCTCCTTCTCTGCTGATGTTGCTACATCAGTCAAATGTCCCTAAAGCTAATTATACAGACATATTTCAATCTGATTAAAACTCACATCAGTGTAATTGAAAAACATCAGTGGCAGTGTTCTAGAGGGAGACAATATTCCGTGTATTTTTAATAGCTGGGGGTGGGCCTTTCTTTTACTGCAGTTAACTCATATTTCCCATAGTAAGGTCCCTCTGCCAGGTGTTTCTGACCTTGCTGAACTTTAACTGCTAGGGCTGTGTTGTTATATGTTAGGTGACTTCCTGAGTCTCATTTCTCTGGTAGTGAGACAAAGTTCCATGTGGAAAACTGTATGGGATTCTGTGATGAAAAAATTAATTTTAAGATATATGCATGCAGCACTGAATTGAGGCTTTACATGGAAACATACTCTTGGCTTTGAAATGACTGATTTTGAACTCTTTTAATGCAGTTTGCCACCTGTGGTTCCCTTATCTTGCTCTGCAGTAGCAAAGTTCTCAAGGCACAGAATCCTCTGCTTGAACACTGCCCTGTGTATCTGTTTCTGACAGGAGGATCTGCAGGTGTCTCTGCTGAAGGACTAGCAGGACCCACCTCCTCTTCTTGAACCAGTGGGTCTTGGATTAAAGGAGGATTTTGATAGCTGGTAAGAGCCAGCCAACTCCGCTTTACAGAGCTGCTAGTGACTGAAACTCCTTTAAAGATTCATTTTACAGAGCTGCTTCCTAAATCTTTAAGTGTTCAACTGAGTGTTGATAGTCTTATCTCCCATAGTTAATATGAAGAATGACTGTCCCTTTTAATCAACCAAGCATTTATCGCTGAAGATGTCTTCAATTAAGGAGAAAAGGCTGATTAATGACTCTGCCTATCTCTGTCTGTGTTAGTAACTCTTGGAAAGGAAGGGGAGTTATTCTCTGTATTTTTTAACTAATTGGCACATTTGCTGCTATTAATTTAGCAAGTCATTATGTCATAAAGGCATTTGTCAATAACTGTCAGTGAAGGCTGATGGAATATATTTAAAATGTGTCTGTGAAGGCACAGCCCACAGATGCTTACAGAGCCTTTTGGGGATGTCAAGGAGGAGGAGAAAGGAAGTTCTCATTGTTGATGGTAGAATGTAACATTCTTGTGGAAACAAAGAATCAGGGCTTATTGCAGTGTTTTTTAGGTCTGGGAGTTATCTCACTTCCTTACTAAAATTCTGCTCAAAAGAGGCCCCCAGAAAGGAAAGCAAGAGGTGTAGGAAAGCAGAATACCAAGGCTTAAAAGATTGCCAGCATCTCTGTAACTTTGGCTCCAACTTCCACCTTCAATTCCTGTCATGTGTCACTCCCTCGATCTGATCTGTATAATCTGTATAATTTATCCCCCTCTTCTGTCACAGTGCTGTTTTGTCAGTCACCAGAAGCAGCTCCATGACAATGACTGTCCAGAGCACTTATTGGCTGGCTGACTTCTATTTGAATGAGATGGAGAAACGTCATCATTTGTCATCCTTTTGATGATAGTCACTTTCTTTGCAGGTGTCTGGGACTTCCAAGCTTCACTTTCCTTTTCCCATTCCCCAAATGATTCCTTCAGCAATATTGCTCATGGTATATCTGCCTGTCAGAAGAAACAATATGAAATTGAATGGGGTTTCTTTGTCTCTTGCTGTTTTGCCAAGCCCTTTAAGAAATGAATAATGAGCCACAGCTGACGCCAGTCATTCATGACCATTGCCAGAAACGTAATGCAATGTAACTGCACAGAAGTGATATGCCTACTCTTGGATGCAAAATTGTTTTGAGTTTTCCCCTCCTTATATATGGTTGAAAAAAGGAGCTAGCGCTCCCCCTGGGAAAGAAAGAAACCCTTGAGAACAGGGAAAAGCTGTGCAGAAAATTATGTTCGAAGCACCGTTTCTATTTCTGTATCCTGTCTGCAGAGATGGGTCAAAGGCAAGCAAAGAACATAAATCCTATGCAATTAAAGAACCTGTTATGAAATGTCAGAGATTCCCCTAAGCTGCCAAGCTTCAGTGCAAGATCATGATGCTTCACTGTCTCTCTCTCTCTCTTCTCAGTGGTATTCAGTATTGTCTCTCAAGCTCCATCTTTAGAATTAAAAAGGCATTAAAAACTCTTTATCAATGATGAGGAACAATCTACATAACAGAACAGAAAGATTTGAAAAGGCAAAGCATCTGCAGCCTGAAAGCTCAAAACCATTGGATAAATTGAATCAACCTATCAATACCAAGGTGTTTGGGTTTTTTTCATTTATTTATATATTTTTAAGCCAAACCAGGACAGTGGTCAGGAATTTACAGTGCTTCTTTTCCTTTCAGAGCAATATCCTGATATCCTTCAGCAACCCTAGTAAACCACTGTGGTCCCCTTTTGCCATGATCTCCCAGTGCCCATTTCTCAAAAATTCAAATCTAACTCAGCTTTAAAATCTTTCCTCCATCTACTCCTGGGATACCTTGCCTGTCTACATTCATGAATCCAAATCTGAGCAGAACAGAGTTCTTCCCCTTCCAAAAATTTCCTCACTTGGTTAAAAGATCTTTTACCAAAGAAAAAAAGCCTATTCCTTTAAATGCAGCGAGGTGATTTATGTCTGGTTAACAAGCTACATGAATCCACATTTCTGTTGTTTTTGGGAGAAAAGAAGAGTGTGTCCTCACCCCAACTTGTAAGTCTTTTAGTTTAACCTATTTCTAAGACTACTTTTGCTCGCCAGCATGTAAATGTGGATGACCTAACTATATCAAGGCTATAAACAAGACCCTTGAAGCTGTTTATTTACCAAGAAGATAAATAAAAAAACTCCTGTAAAAGGAAGGACTTTTATCTCCCCTTGACAAGATGAAAATCAGTGCATAAGGAGTAAATAGGTTGTCCAAGTTCGTAGAAGAATTCTCAGGAAATGGATTCAAGTCCTGCATAGTCCCAGCTCAGCCTCCCTGAGAAATTCACAGTCAAATCAGACTGCAAATGACGAAAAGAATTTCCAGCATTTTCTGCTGGTGAGTGAAAAGTAAAGTTATTCCTTGTTCCTCCTACCAAAACAGCCATTGATATGGAAACTCACAAGTCCCTAAATTACTCAGTTTCTTTGTGGAACTTTTTGACCCTTCTGCAAAGAGTGGCACCATGAGGCGTAGCCACCAGTATCACATGTTCTGTTTAGCTAGCCAAATTCAATGAGAAGGTCTGACACTGTTCATGGGGAAACATCAGCAGCAAACCTTTGGCTGACTTTCCCCACTCAGAGACCTGTGTTGTTGTTTCCAGATTCTTCTCTCTAAAGGAAAATCACATCCCCTCTACCATAAAACAAAAAGAGATAAACAACACAGAGGGGTACTTAAGCTTTCATTCTCACTACGTCTCATTGTAGTGTCCTAACCTGATGACAATGTTTTGTCCCAGTCAGGTATCCATTCTTTCCCATCCCCACAGATGCAGATCTTTAAGACTGATTTTCCCAAAACCGCTTGAGTACCTGTATCACCAGGGTCAGTGTCGTATCTCTAACTGTACTTTTGTCCTCATTAGATACCCAGCTGAGGGCTGCGCAAAACCTTATGCATTTATATGCAGATGACACTTCTATTTTCACTGAATGATGAGGTGTCCTCTCTTCCTAATTCCCTTTCCTCTGAAATGGCAAATGTGATCATCTGACTTAATGAGCACCTTTTCTTTCTTAAGGTTGGATTGAAAAAAGTGTGGCATAGGCTTTGTGTTCCTTTCCCTGCTCAAAATATCTCTCTTGCACAATATGAATCACTGAATTTTCAGGACTACAAGATGTGTAGCTCTTAGATGCAATAATTGATGTTTGTTACAGGTATTCACAGGACAGCTTAGATGTTGTGTCCGTCTTGGAGATTTCTTGATGCCGTTTAAGAGACTCAGCTCTATCTGATCAAGTTGTAGGCTAAATTGTAATTAATCCATTTGAGCTGACCAAGGAGTAAAATTAGAAGCAGAAATCACTAGGTGTTATCTGTGGGTTTTGGATTATAAAACATGACAATCCTTCTAACACTTTACATTTAATTCAATTCTATAACTTCCTATGCTGTCACTCAGCAGTAACTGTCTTTCTGAATGTAAACAAGACCATTAAAAAATGTTTTCACTCTTCCAATTTTCTTCATATCTAAAATCAATTCATTTTAAAAAAGTGAAACCTGCGTATAACATAACTGGTTTTAAAGCTTTCTCCTTTATTTCCTAGGAATGTAGTGCCTCTTGTCTACATATAGAGTTCTTCCTCTGGAGAAAAATCAATTTTGTGGTAGGGGGAAAAGTGTCCCTCCTGTAAATGATTTTGGTAATCATTTAAAGGTCTTGCCCCTTTTGGTCTGAATATGATCACATTAGATCACAGAGATCATCAGCTACTGTGAATAAGCTTAGTTCCCCTGTTGCACTAAATGTAACAACTTGGGAGTCAGAGAAGTTTTTGACATGGAGTTTCTTAACAGGTAGAAAAATTAAATTCATAGATCTTCCCATTCTGCTGAAAAGCAATGAAGGGCATGGAAAACAGCTGAAGGTATAGTGCTTAAAATGAAGCTAATGCTGTGGTAATGAACCAAAGAACTAGACCCAAGGCTTGTGCTGAGATTTCAAAAAGGAAAAACAAATTCTCATAATTTCTTCAGAGTTAGGAAATGACCCCTAACCTCAATATCATTTAACAGTCACAGAATTTTGTCAAGGTAATTGCATCCATGGTCTTCAGCGCTTACACTGTGCTGAATCATTTCAAATTATCTTCTTGCTTCTCAGCATCTTGCTATTCTTGGACATTATTCAAAAGTTTGTTAATTGGTTTCTCTTTGTCAGATTCACTTAATTCATCAAAATATGATTTTGAGGTGGGGACATGTCAAAATGGTCTATTTTCCTGGGTTTTTTTCTACATTGATGTAAGTCTTTTTCATGTTGTTGGTTTTGGTTTTTTTTTTGTTTAGACCCAAAGATTGATCTTACCAATAGCAACAAATTAGACACTCTCATAACTGCAACCAGTTGCAGGGAAAAAGGCAGTACACGCAATGTTTAGAAAATAATATGCTGGATTTAGGCCTAAAGTTTCTACATTGTGAATATCTACATTTAGGTAGGGCAAAATCTTACAGACCAAATTCACCAAGACATTTCAAGAAGAAAGGAGGAATTGAAAAAAAGATTAGATTATATTACAAATCTAAGCATTCTGCTAAATCTGTGCTTACTCTGAATCTAGTCTTATTTCTACATTTCAATTGCCTACTTATTAAATAGAATTTCACCAGAAATTAGTTCCATATACAATTTAAATGTCCCTGCTACAGGCCTGTTATGCTATACAATAATTTATGGTCCTGTCACATTCCTGTTAAGACCTAAAAAAAAAAATATCACTGAATTTCAGATATTTCAAATCTCATTCAGACTCAAGGTTGCAGTCATAGTACCACCAGCTTCCTCAAGATTGCAATTTCTTCCATATTAAAAATATATCAGTTTCAGATAGCTACATGGAAAATGCTTTCCGCTCCTACTTTGTGTCAGAATAACTCCTCCATGATGTTTTCTATTAAGAAATAATTTTTTTTAGTTTTAAAATGAAAAGGCACAGCTTTTAAAATCTTTATTTCAAAGTTCTTGATTATGATTACAGATTTTGAAGAGCAACCTTGTGAATTTATGCAGCATGATCCTGTGTACTTTATGCTCCTTGTCATGTCACTAAAAACCAAGGATGACATCAACTTGAGAAATGCATGGACTCATTGCAGGAGGGTTTCTGCTTTGCTGCAGAAACTGTTACATTTGGGTTCTGTTTCATTCCTTTTTTTTCAGTGAGCATGAATAAATACTATTTTATTAGAGCTGCTTTTACCCATACATCAAGACCTGGAAAACCAATACAAGTATTTCTTTTCAGGAAGAGAAAACTTTGCATTCTTCCGATTGTTCCTTGAAATGAGTTAGCAGCAGCTAAAAATCTTGCAATGTGAGAAATTTAGGAGGAGGAAATGAGCAGTGAATCATACTAGGCTGTGATATTTCTGATTATGAACTAATCTTCATTATGGAGATTCTGCTTCATGATTATAAAGTAATCACCTATTGTCCCACAAGATTCAGTAACGTAGGGCAATTAAGCAATACCACTAATTTTCTGCATTGTAAATGATTTTAAGTGCATTAAAATGATTACAAACTCCAGAAGAAAAGAGTCCTTACTTCCCTCAGTTCTTTAGCTCCACCAAAGAACCAGTCCTCTCAACGTAAGTTATTTAGTTGATTCATTTCTTGTGAGATCAAAAAGGCAGCTGGGAATGTGCTCTGCTGCCTTTTTGAAAAGATGCCTAAGAAGACTGATTCCCTAAAGAGCACAGTGTTCAGAACTTATGTAGGGGAAGTTTATTCAAAGTTGTGATACTGATCAATATGGGTGTAATTAAATCTTTCCATTATTAAAATTTCTCTATGCTTCCAAAGTTCTTTTTATTTAAAATCAGCATTTCTTGATCTAGTTTGTCTCACTGCTATATAATCTGTATGACTCTGTCCAGGAATAATCCGGCTTTATTTATCACTTTGAGTTTGTGTTCATATCATTTGTTCTGCTTCAGCCCTAAATACCAATATAATTTCTTGGCTTACAGACATATTGCGATTCTCAGCTCACAGTCATCCATTTCTTGCTGCTTTCTTTTGTTCACAGCTTTGTCATACTCTGTATGCTAGAATTTAAAATTCCATTATTTTTTCTGGTTCTTCCCTGTGCCTATTGTTCCCATAATGTGATGCATATCAGTATCTGAGCCGAATAGCTGATTAGAAATGATACAAAGTCCAGTGAAAAAGACTTGATTGTTTCCCTCTACAAAGAGGAGGAAGCATCTGCATTACAATGAACCAAGTAAGTACTTTAAGATTAACCAAGTAAGATGCATTCCATCCATCCTCTGACAGCAGGTATTTAGTATAAGACAGTCATTTAGATTCTCCCAATAAACAGCAGAGGTGGGCACCACAGAGGGTGAGATGCATCCTAGGCATTGGTTAAAAATTCCATGTACATGAACAGGGACATGGAATATGCATATCCTACAAAGTACTCCCTAGACCTGAGAATATCCAGTATGAGTTTACTACAAAGCATAATCAACCTTACCAGAACAGTTAACATCCCTAAAGCGAGGGTACTCTTTCAAATAAACAAGGGTCCTTTTAATAAGTGGCCTGTGTCAGCTAATTTGGAAATTCTTTGCTAGGGTTTGTGCAATAACTTGTCTCCTAGCACATGAGGCAGTCCTTAACAAAATCTTCACTCATGATGTTTTTATACAGCGTCTTTTCAGAGCACAGAGTGAATTGGCATCAAACAATGAGGATGTGTCAAGCAACACACTTGCATTAGAGGTGGGATTACAGAAAAAGGAAAGATGCTGGTATCAACACAGAGTTAAAATTTCTCCTGACCAGACTTCATTCGCTCTTTTCTTTGGCAGGTGTTTTTTAGGTAATACTAGGAAAGCCTTAACAATTGAACTTTGTATAAATCCAGCACAAGCCTCAGGAGTTTCATAGTGACATCTGTAGCTAGCAGAAACTTCACCTCGAATAAAAATCCACTAAAATTTTTGAACAGTCAAGCACTGAACATTTTCAATTGTCCACACAGAAAATATTGGTACTTTCTAACCTAGTTCTATCTACAAAACTGCCCTATATCATAGTGCCACATAGTACCATGGAAATATCATAGAACCACTACGTGAGTTCAGCAGTTCACAGGGGTTGAGATCCCAGCACTCATCAGAGTAACTAGTCTGATCTCCTGTATGTTATAGATTTAACCCTCCACGGAGCACAGCAATTTTTGTCTAGTATACCAGCTTCTGGCAATACGTCCAGACTTAATCCAAAGATATGTGGGGAGCTTTGTTTCCATGAAACACCACTCCTCCCTCCTACTCTGTTCCAACTTTATTTCCTCCTGGTTTCTCTTTTAAGTCCACCTGATTTCATATTCCAACCTCGATTCTTAATAAGCCAGTTAATATTTTATTCCTAAATGCCATAATCATGCCCTTCTACCATTCCACACAGAGAAACAGTTAACCTCTCTCACTATAAGTATTTTTTCTTCAGTACTTGAACAAATTTTGAGTTTCTTCTCCATCCTCTCCAATTTTAACAGTATTTTTGACCATGGACACTGAGTTTCACATAGTATAAAGTTATATCCAAGATAAAAAAACCACTTCCGTTATATCCAAGATAAAAAACCACTTCCATGGCATAGTTCTTTATCCAAATATTACTTTTCTTCACAGGATCCTTCTAGGATTTAATGTTTAGTTGCTTGCACATTCCAGCTATTTAAAAGTACCTTATTCTTCTCTTTTATTTATTGACATGAAGCACTCAGCTCTTGCAACAAGACTAATCTATGAAGCGTTTCAGAGATCACAGTAGGTGGAATTCAAGGTAGATATCTAGATCTGCATGGTCATTCAGACTTTTCACTCAGTGAAACAGGCATGTCCACAGGCAATAAATCTGTTTATTGTGTGTGTGTGTGCTGGAAGACTGTGAATTTTATTCTATAAATGCCCATAGGCCATGAAGAATAATTCTAGTTGCTCTGCAACATAAAGAAGTTGGTGTCAAACTCTCACATTTTGGTCCTCTTGTACCTCCCACTAGTGGATCTCTGTGCTGCTTGCCTGAAAATGAGCATTCTTTGGTCAGCAACCTTGCAAACTCATTTTTACAGGGTAAGGGGACTTTCAGAATTGCACAAAATCTTTTCATGAGGGGGGCACAGTATCAAAGCACAGGCACTGATTAAAAATAAAAATCTTTAAAACTCAGTTGGAGCAACCTGGAAAACTAATGAATGGCCTCACAATGTTTGACTACATGGCTGAGCCTGATGTAATAATCAAAGGAATCAAACATTCAGGCTCAGTCATGGGACAATTTGTTTTTCTCTAAATAAAAATAATAACAGGAAGAAGCAGGAGTATGTGTGTGCGCATTTCTGTGCATGATAAAAAATGTTTTTAAAATATTAGGCCAACATATCCCCAAGTACTTAAAATCACAAATTCCAGGAGGGAGATTACCTAATAATTTTAATTAACAAACCTGTTATTCTGTCACAGAAACAATGCATTTTAAGCAACATTTACAGGTGGGATCAATAAATTAGGCTGCTTTTATTAAAACACCTAAATAAGGAATTCACAAATTGGCAGCTGAGCCATAGAACGACAAATTCAATGATTCAAGTATTGAAGGCATAGCAGCCTCAACTGGTTCTCTCTGAAATCTCTACATCACTAGCACTGGCTCCACATGAGAATGACTGGAGACTTCAATACTGCTGTATATAGCTGTAGGTAAAATCTATCCCCAGCTGGAAAATGTCATGGTGTTCATGTTCGTGCCGCAACAAAACACTGTAATGGAACAGCAAATCTTATTTTAAGAGATTCATCACCTAAATTTAAGGCACCTAAAGTTAGAATAGTTAGATTACTTGTCTGACATTTAGATGCCTGAGATTAGGTGAAGTTAATTCTGTGATGAAAAGGTCCCACAGCTTAATCCTGAGTATAAAGTCAAAGAGATGGTACATTCCTATTTGTACTCTTCTGGTACCGAGGAGTGGGAAATGGGCCTTGCCTTTGGTTTTAATGTAGTATGAAGGTTCCAGTTTCTTCCAATACATATATGCAGCATCTGTAACAAAGACATCTATAAGGCAGGAAATTCAGCAATGTGCTTCCATGATGGTGTGTCAAATGAGATGAAAACTGAATGATGCACTTTTCTCACCCCACAAGACATATCATGCAGAGCACTGCTTGCATGTTGTAAAGACTGAGCAGCTTCTGGTTAGCAACATCACCGTCACTTGGACATATCCTGAATTTCCTCACTGGAAAAAAATGTAATTAAGAAAAAAAAAGAAAAAATCAGAGACAGGAAGAAGAGGTCATAACCAGGTCATGACACAAAGAAATGAGGAGCATTATGGAAATCAGGCTCTGAGCATACCGGGAAAGTGAAGATATTAGAAAACTGAGATGCCTGAAGGTCAGGCAGGATGTAGGGAGAATGATATTTATACAACCAACCACACCGTATCAGGATGCTGGAAGCAGAGCACTGAAACTCTGCTTTGTCCAGGTTAATTAGTCCTGCTGAGAAATTCCATCCTACCGTCATTACATGGCTTGAGTTCCTAAATGAGCTTGTTCAGAGTGTCCACTGCAGACATTTCTCCCTGTCCCCAGAGAAGAATGCATTAAGTCCTGTACCTCAAGAAGAAGCTTTATGTTGTTGAGATCACAGCAAAGCACAAGATTAGATGAGAGTAAGTAATGTGCACTCGGTTTTGCAGTTGCAGTTTCTGCAATCAAATGTATTGTTTAGTTGCTTGTTGCGTGCTCCCCAAGGTAGGCAGCTAAGCACTGCATAGCAGCTCACTCATCCCCTCCCTCACCCCAGTGGTCTGGGGGAAAAGAAATGGAAGGATAAAAGCAGGAAAACTTCAGAGTTGAAGTAAAAACATATTTAATAAGTGAAGGTTACATGGAAGAAGAGAGAAGTAAAACAAAACAAGCAATGCAAAGGCAATCACTTACCACCCGTCATGGGTAGACCAATGCCCAGCCAGCTCCCAAGCAAAAGAAAAACCCAAAACACCTACCTCCTACATCTCTCTCTCTTTCTTTTTTATTGCTGAGCATGACATTATATGACATGGACTACCTCCTCGGCTAATTTGGATCATCTGCCTGGTTCATCAACCTATTGCAGCACCCCCATCGTATCCACTGAGGAGGAGAGGGGAGGACAGAATGAGAAACACAGCAGTCCTTGGCTCAGTGCAAACACTGCTCAGCAATGGCTAGAATATTTTTATGTTATCAGTAATTTTTGGTCAAAAATCTAAAACACAGCACCATCCAATCTGCTATGAGGAAAATTAACTCTATCCCAACAACATCCAGTACGTTGCTGAATAAAATAATTCAAGAGTAGCCTCTTAGTCAGATGCTTTTGATGGAGGTGATTCATTATAGCACACACAAATACAGTGGGGTCTGCAGCTTTGCAAACCAAGCCTACTGTGATTTATTCCTTCCAGCACAAGGGGCCTCGTTATCTTTGTTTGTATTGCAGTGAGATATCATTCCAGATCTCTCTGACAAAAGTGTTTACATACACAGGCAGCCAAGTCAGAAAGAAGTAAAGAAATGCAATAAAAAGTTACCCAATCAACAGAACATAATCATATGAACGCGAATTATGAACATAATCATATATGAAGACTTTGTACTTTTAAATGCAGAAAACAAACAGCCTTCATTTCTTTTCTCTCTTTGTCAATAACACAAGGGTATGATTCTTCCCTCAGACATCAACTGTCATCATCATACACTCCATTGTGTTTCCAGTGCCTTGGTGGCTATGTTTGGCTGTGCCTCTGAAACTCCATTCCCATGCTATCTACACTGTCAGCCCCTCAGATTATCCACTGTGGAATGCTGTAAACATCAGCTGAGAAATACCAAGTGCAAATCTGCAGAAGTATTTGCTCCAAGGTGTCCCTATGTCCAGTCCTGTAGCTCATCTCCTGAAATGTGTTACCTCTGGCAGCATTCTATCCCAAAGGCCACATTTTCATGCCATGCCTCAGTATTCCTGACCCCCATCCAATAGTTTTCTAAAACTCCACTGTCTGATTGTCCTTTTTATAAGAGAATGCTACCATAATCAGGCAAGTGGAATCTGGGGAACAGTAAGTTGCTAAAGTCCCTTCAGCCCTTCCCTGGTCACATGATGTAAGGGAAGATAATACCTCAAAACCACAGTATAGGGCACAGAATTCATCACAGTTTTTACTGAGATGTGCAGCTATCAGGGCACACAGAAAACTGTTTTCACCAAGACATTCTGAATGGTGGCCACCCAGACACAGAGAAAGGCTGAATATTTTCCCTGCTGTCCGTGCAGAAACTGGCAAACCTGTTGATATTAAAACTCTATGTCCCATTGTGTGAGTTGATAGATGCAACTAACTGAGGCAACCACAACCCACAGCTGAAGAACAGCCACTAAACTTATTCCATCACCTCACTGGCTGGAGGATTCCAAAAAAACAAGTGGGGATACATACACTGCTAAGCTTAGTCCAATCTTAGCAGGGGCAAAAAACACATGAGCCCATTCCCAACCTCATCATGCCAAAGCGCCTGGGACATGCACAGAACTTCACAATGCTTTGCTTTCTGTAACCTGCTAGGTTCTTTTCTGTCTTTCTCCCAGCAGGAGACCCAAGCCTGTCTATGAAGAGTACCTTTTAAGTTTTTGACAGCATTCTGTTCTCTTCTACAGAAATTCCGCTTCCCAAGACAAACAGAAAGCAACGCAAAGCAAGCACAATATGTGAAATTTCCCATACAGAATATTCTTAGCATCTGCCAGTTGCAAGGTCATCTTGAGAGAAAACAACTCTATTTTCTCTCCTCATCAAATCTTCCAGTTTCAACCTTTCCTCCCAGCACCCGTGTCTACAAGATCTTTGCTAGAGATGACTTTCAAATTTGATGATCAACTTCTTGACTGGAGTGAACATCAGAAAGAACACCAAAACTTTGCATTTTGGTATGCAGGTTGATATCTGCTACCTGGAAAAATGTTTCATATGTAATCACATCATCGCTGAAGAACAGTGGGATGTCTCAGTGTGTGGTTTGATTGGCACTCTGACCAGCAGACACAAAAGATCAGACTGTACTGCCAAACATGACAAAGCTTGTGAATGGAACAGTCCATGGCACAGGTTTTGGAAAAGGGCAACTAGCATCATCTAGGACATTTGCCTGGCAGCTGTGACAGTATAAACCAGAGACCCTTCTTGATGCTACAGACAGATTGCCCCCATTTGGAGTCCAAGATAATTTATTCACATAGACATTGATCATTCTGTGCCAGATGGTCTCACAGAGAGAAAGTGGCCTCACACACATTTTATTTACTAGAATAAACATAGCCAAAGTACCAAAGCTCCGTGTTGGTAGTCTTCAGAGTTCAGCCCTGTCTTCAGGAGAGCAACAGAAATGACAGATGCTGTTGAGATTCACAAGCATCTGCCTGGAAAATACTAGAAATGGAATGAGAAAATGTAGCGTTTCACTTCTGTGATGGAAAATATGGATAATAATGCTCATTTCCCTTTTAAAATGGGGATTTATGAGACTGACAGTACAGGAAGAGCTCTGAAAATTACAATATACATATTGAACTTATGAGTTATTCAGCAGTATTACTCAGTTAGCATTACTGGCATTAATGCTATTAGAAAAAGAAAAAAAGTGTCTGAATAGCCAGGGCAGAAACTGAACCACTCAGAAATTAAAAATATATTCACAGAAAGCCCTTGTAGAAGACAATTATGTCCCAGACAACTCAGTCATTTCTTCAAGCAAATCAAAAAGTAGCCCACAAGTCAAGTAACAATTGAATTAAGATACCAATCACCACACCTATTAAGTTTAAGATTATATGACAAAGTTTAGAAGAAAATTCCAGTACAATATGAAATATTATTCTTATTGCCACATCTAATTATTAAGACGTGTATATCACCTGGTCTAACCTCTAAAAAAAAAAACCTGCTTCAAATACATAATATTAAAAATAGAAATCAGATATGCAGCCCCTATATGAATGGATTAGACACTGAAAATTTTTAGATTCACTGTGAAAGACATTATACTGAAAATTTTCCTCTTTCCTCTCTTCAGCAGGGCCATGGAGATGGGGCTTGGATGAGGGCAGTTATCAGCCTGTGGTTGTGGTCCATGCAGCACAGGACTGCGGTATGGCTCCAAAGCAGCATCTTGCAGCATCATCAGGGCAGGAACTGATCCTGGGCTGGTCTGAAACAGGGTTCTCGGCCATGGACAGGGTATCCAGGAAAGCTGGGCTGGGACAGTAAGGATTCATAGTGCCCTCAGGGCCCAGAAGATTTCATCTCCTCAAAACATTTAAACAAATATTTTAAGATCCAGGTAAGCAGTTAAGAATGTGACTGATTTTCCTTACAAACTGTTGATGTCAATGCAAATTACTGACACAGATCTAAGTGCTCCTTTTGAATGAAAGCTGTGTTTATTCTCTCTGAGGTGAGAAGAACTGGTCAGCTATTTAAAGCACTAGGCTGGATCAGGATGGCATAAAAGAACTTTATTCATTACATGATTCTCTGTTCAACAGCATACTACAATTGAATAGTAATGATATCATTACATTTTAGGACTTCAGCATTTTGTAAATTAATTTGGCCTCTCTGTCTTGGGAGGCAAAGGGCAGAGAGGCAGCCCTTAAATACTGATGATTTTTTTAAATAGATGATGAGAGCCTTCATTCATGGGAAACACTTAGCTGGTTTATACTGTATTCCAGACATCCCTATATCACTTCTGAAGTCTGATGCTGTTCTGAAATGGGATGAGACATTAAAATCTGTGAGATGAAGTTCATTGTCTTCTGTTTTCCTCAGTCTGAATAAATTACCAAGTTAATAACATTACTTTTTGGACTGCATTAAAGACCAGTGTCAGTCCCAACATTTGCTTCTGAATTAATTCCAATCGAAACTGGCAAATCTGCATGTAATTAAGTCCTTGTTAACCTGCAGGAATGTGCCCATTCACCTCTTCATCTAGCAAATACTCAATGCTGTCACTGCTAAGCCACTCTCATCTCACCTGGACAATTTTGTGAGATTCTTAGGTAGAAATATAAGATCAAGCAAGTGAATTTACTGTGTATTTTCAGAGATTGCTCTAGTACAGTCTTCACATCCTGGTTTTATAGACTAGACATTTTGTCAGGTGAAAGCTAATTACTTCGGGTTTGTACCAGATTGGTGGCCACTCAGAAATCCCAAATGCGTCCATTACATACATGCAGACCATTGCTGTAGCTCACGTGCTACTGCATGTTCGATCTCGAATGTGCAAGAAGGAATATAGGTAATTTACAACCTAGTCAGTCTAAGAAGCCCATTGTGTGTCAAATCTAGTGTTCCTGTATACCCCCATATAGAGAGATAATGTACAGTAGATTGTATTCAGGAATAAATTCTTTACTGCAAGGGTGGTGAGGCGTAGGAACAGCTTGCCCAAAGAAGTTGTGGATGCCCTGGAAATGTTCAAATCCAGGTTAAATGGGGCTCTGAGGAACATGGTCTAATGGAAGACGTCCCTGCCCATGGCACAGGGGCTGGAACTGGAAATTCTTCAGTGTCCTTTTCCAGCCCCAAGCCATCCTACAAGTCTATGATGATTCTATGATATAAATTCTGAGGATAACAAAGTATTTGTGACAGATCTTCCATGCATATTTCTACCTGGCTAGATAGATAAATATTATCCCTATGTCATTGTAATAATGCTTCCCAGGAAAGTGATGTGACATCATGCTTTCAGCACCAAAACCCAGTTCTTTATCATGCAAGTCAATGGTAGTTCACAGTTCAGTGGTAGCACTCCCACTCTGTGTCTGTATTGGTGAACAAAATATTACAGAATTGTTGCCTGACACTGAAGCCAGCTGGCACAGTGCAGCTTTTATCCATCCTTTCAAACCCTCTCAGCCTCCAGTGCAGAATGCCCACGTTCACAGTGCCTGTTGGGAATCATCACTCATAGCTTCCCAACGTGGCTTGGGAGGCATCTGACCAAATCCTAGGTGCCTCCAGTCAAAACTGTGCCAGGGATAGTGCTCACAATACAGGAGTAGAGATGACTGAGTTGCAGGCCACAGGAGCACACCCTGGCATTATTTCATTTACTAGCATAGATGTGGCCACAGGCTATTATTATGATAGTGAGGCTGATAAAAGAAAGAACAAAAATGACCCAATGTCTGTAGGTTGCATAAGTGCATATTTTTGTAGACTCATACATTTGAAAATTTGGGTTTATCTACTTATGTACCAGTATGGAACAAAAAAACAAGAAAGCAAATTTACCTCAACTTGCCTCACAGAGAATCTGGCCCAGGCCACAGTTACTCAACGGCACATTTCATTTGTTTAGAGGTTGGATAACTAAACAAAGAGAAGGCAGTCCATCAAGTGAAGAGGGTTACAAATAGACCTTTCTACCCAAATCCCATTTTCATAGCCATTTCTTCCTTTCCTGGTTTAATTTCAGACTCAGTGGTAGTAAATATTCCTAGAGGGATGGATGAAAAAAGTCATTTCCAGACTAAAGAGCAGTGGGGGAAATATCACTGTGGAAGTAGAGTATATAACCTGCCAGGGCCTCCCTGAGGCAAGAAGGAAAGAAATGCAAACTATGGATGAGGACCCAAAAAAATGTTATTTTTCTCCATAGCTTGTAACAGAAGCCTTGAGTAGTTGGCTTAAAGAGAAAAGCCTATTTTATCAGAGGAATCTCTCCTGATTTTTCCCTTTTTTCCCCCCTTCCTATCTTTGTCATGCCTGTCTCCAACCAGTTCCCTTTACAAGTCATTGTTGCCCTCAGGCTGCTGAAACTCAGTCACATTTGAGGTGATTCATAAGGCTGGGCTGGCAGCAGCAGCTCTGTGCACTCCCTCCTGCTCTCTTATGCCTTCGAGGAAAAAAGAAACATCCAGGTCAGACTGGGGTCTCTTACTTCTGCCTCTCCTCTGCAAGATCTGCTCTTTCAGAGTATTCTAGTGACTGCAAGGCTAACTATTCTTACATAAAGTAAGAAAAGTGTCCTTGGAACCACAATAGATAAGGCAAAACATCAGCCATGGAAGCAGGTGAAAACATTGCTGGTGTTCTCAGGGTTTAATTCCAGGGCAAGACCTGTTCAATATCAGGAAAAAGTTTTTATCAAGTTTTCTTGTAGTACCAAACTGGGATGTGGTGTTGACTGTCTCAAGAAACAAGATGCATCAAAGAAGGATCTAGATAGATGGGCACACTGGGCAACTGTTAATGGGATGAAATTTAACAAGTCCCAGCGCTGGATTTTGCACTTGGGATGGAGTAATGATGGGCACAGGTATAAACTGGAAAATGAGTGGCTGGAGAGCAGCCCTGCAGAGAGAGATCGTGGGGTGCTGGCCAGCAGGAGTTCAGCACAATCCAGCGTTGTGTTCTGGCAGCCAAGGGGGTTAACCCCATCCTGACGGGTATCCAACATGACATCACCAGCCCGTCAAGGAGATTATTGTCCCACCGTTTTCAACATTGGCGAGGCCTCACCCAGAGTAAGGACTGCAGTTCTGGGCCTCACAATTTAAGAAGGATGTGAAGGTCCTTGAATGTGCCCAAGGATGGGCAACAAAGCTGGTGACAGGGCTGGAAGGAATGTCCTGTGAGGAGCAGCTGAGGACTCTGGGTTTGTCTAGTTTGAAGGAGGCTGAGGGGAAACATCCTGGTTCCCACAAGCTTTCTGATGTGAGGTCATGGGAAGTGAGGTGCTCAGAGAAAGGAATGGTTCAAAGCTGCAAAGGAAGGTTCACACTGGACGTTGGGAAGCATTTCTTTGCTGAGAGGGTGGTCAAACATTGCAGTAGGCTTCCTAGAGAGGCAGTCAATGCCCCAAACCTGTCAGTGTTTGAGGCATTTGGGCTTTTTAGTGGGAGCTACATGGCTCACTTTTGAGTTACATATCTATGTGTGATATATATATATCTATATGTATATATGTATATAAGTTTTGTATTATAGATGGATTATAGAAGTATTCAGTAAAGATTGGATGTAGAGGACAAACTGATTTTGCCTTGACAGCTTGGCACTGTTCATTACTGGAAAAGTCTGACAGAAGAAGGAAGAATGAGGTGGAGGAGTAACTTAATGAAACATGTTCCAAAAAATCTGGAAAGACTCCTTAAATGCATAGAGTTGTCAAACCCGTGATGTTCTGATTAGGAAATAGTGAAAGAGATGGAGAAAAATGGATGTGCTTAATGTTATAGAGAAAATCTGAGTTGCTGTGTCCTATGCCATGAAAGCCATCACCTCTGGAAACTTCCTAGACTTCTGCTGGAGTATATTAGTAACGTTCATCTTCATTCAAGTGTCACAGTCAGACCCAAGATCCTACTTATGCCAACCACAATAAAAGTAAAATTTAGCATCCCCTACAGCACCTAAGTTTAAGAAAAAAATGAGATCTTCCTGCTATCCTTAGCCCAGAGCCATTGACTGAGGGTGCTGTTTGTAAAATTAACGCCACATCAGCACCAAGACTACTTCTTCCCATCAACACTACAGGTATAGCTCCCTGTAGAGAAAAGTTTCAATAAATGATCCTTGTCTTGAACTCAGGCTTCATACTAGGCACTTAACTCTGAGTTAGGCAGGAGAAGAGTTAGACTGAGCAAACTCTTTTTATCTCGAGAGTGTCCTAGTCAAGTGACTAGGAAGCACACTTGCACTGGGTCATGAGGTGGAGAATGATCCCTTGTATTCAGTGAAGGGGTAGGATGTATCGGCTCAGTCTCCTGTCTCCTGTTCTTCTGTTGATATGCTAGCAGTATGTCCCCATACATATAAGAGGCAGATGGAAAATCCCACTTGCAAAAAAATTCTGGGACAAAAGAGCACCCTGAAAATTTTCTGGTCTAAATTTCCGGAACCACGTGAGGAAGTTGATCCCTCTGTTTTCAAGTATCAGTAAAGACCAAATTGCCCTGGAGGTGGCTGCATTTCAGTGGTGGGGAGCCATACCACACATGATGGGTGCACACATGGCTCTCAGTAAGGGAAACGGATAAGAATAATTGCACAAGGATGCACAGTGCTGGTTATTTGACTGTTGAAAAGAAAACAATTTGCATTCTTAAACATGTAATAACTGAAATAACCTAGCAGTTCCATGAGAGCTCAAGAGTTTTACATATCTGATGTTTATAAGGTCCTGTTTTGAATGATGGCATAAAAAGGTTCAAAGAAAAATGAAAAATTCTATTATTCCTATTATCTTTCTAAGACAGTATTTCATTCACATTTCTGAACTGTTTCAATTTGCCATGAAGTTTAACCATCTCTGTTCTCTTTTGAATGCTAAATTAGTTGGTGCTCAGAATCTCTGACTTATTTTCTTCTGAGTTTTGTTTTAATTTTAATCATGTCATCCAAGGCAAACTCCTAAAAAGAATCAGAAACAGTGGGTACTGTGTTTCACCAGACACTTATCTCCTCTCTGCCTTCCTCATTTTAAAAGGAAGCTGTACTGAAAATGGAATTTGATTACAAAAGAAATCAATCTGTAACTCAGAAAAAAGAACCTCCTTCATAATTTATATAGCCCTGCTGCTTCACCCTAATTAATGTTCATCTGCAACTTACTCTTCCTGCAGGTTTTCCTTTCTAAATGAGTGCAAAATGACAGGAAGCCTCTGGAAAGTAGTTTGCTATTACAGAATTATAGAAGAAACTGGATTGACTCATTTAAAGTCCCTAGTAATAGTCTCATAGGTCTTAAGAAAATATTGTCTTTCAATTTAAGCAGGGTTTTATTTGATCCAGGTGCAGCTGGATATCAGAAAGGTAATGTAAATAAAACAATCTATTGTCAAGAGTGTAGGCGGTTTAATTTCTTTGCAGATGATATATACCTGGATTTTGTGTTTAACTGGCAGGATAATCAGCATGCAACAGTGGGAAACAATCATTAATGTGATGAAATAAGGAAAGGAGCCTCATGCATAGAGAGAGGGTGGAAGCATAGTCCTGGGGTGAAGGACTGGATTCCTGCTCCGGGCTTGATTTTTATCTCTGCTGTAGGCAGAAGTCTCTACAGATATTCCTTTCTCTGTCCTTTGTGTCTTTATGGTTGTAAAGCTTAAACACAAGCACCATCTCTCACCTTTTGCATGTCTGCAGTCTAGGGATGTGTCCTTGCTTGTCATGCAAATACATAAACATAAACGTTTACTATCAATATAGAGAGAAAAGCAGTGTGGAAATTGAGAGCAGGTATGTCACCAGGCATAGGTCTACCTTCTGCACTTGAAAAACTGGGACAGGCAAAAATCAAAATTCCTAGGAATGCAAAAATGTTATCAGAAGTTTTATAACATTTGCCACCTCACCACAGAAAATGATAGAAAGCTTGGTGCAGTATACTTTTTAACCTTGCTTGTTCACAATTTAATGTAATAACTTCTTTCATCACAGGGAAACTGATGCACATGAGAAGCCGATGGAAGTGTTTAAAATCAAATGGTGGAAGCTGAGAAGGATTTTTACATATGCAAACCACATGCAGCAATTCTAGACAATATTTTAGGGGGAAAAAACAAACCCTATGCTTATTCACTTATATTAATTACTGCTTTTCAGAAATCAACTCGAAATGTACCCATTAGAAGCAAAGTTTTCCAGTGTTCCCATTTTGCATTTGAGGAAATAATTTGGCTGGGAAAGTAATTTATTTGACTCTTCCAAGTATAATTTATGGCATACACATGAGGTTTTTCCAAAGCAACATTATCCCAACCCTGAATTTTAATGAGACAGAGTACAGTGCTGACTTTTATTTTTGATTTTCATTCAGATAATTAATATTACTTTAACAATTTAGACAAAACAGTGATAAAACCAGCAATATATATGGAAATGGGATTTCAGGTTTTGCTGGAACTTATTTCTTCTAGGTAACAGCAAAGCTCAAGATCTAGGCTCACTCGCTTCGTCTCACAGAGTACATTAAAATTATGCCTCCATTTCACATTTCTTTAAATGGATTAACCTTTCTTAATTTAAGCAGTTTGAAGATGGCCTTGGAGGGCAGCTCTTGCCCCCCAAATTGTATGTAGCAAAATTGCTTTGCTACAGCTCTAACAGACCTGCACTATGAGGGGAAATACAGGAAGAATTAATGTTATCTGAAGGACATGGTCTAGGGTTTAGGTACTCGTGAAAGAAAAAGGGGTTTCTGGCTATTTTCCCTTTTTTTTACCATATACTTTCCATGCAACATGTGTAGATACATCATTTAAATCCGGGTTTTAAGATTTTTTTGTTTGTTTATATTATGTCCTAGTGCATTGCAAAGCTGAAGAAACTTAGCACAGTCCTCCTGCCCAGGTTCTTCTCTACACTTTGTAAGGAGATGCCCCACAGAGCTCCCCAACCTATTCCCCTGGACAGCCACAGTGACAGAGAAGTTATTGTTCTATTGTCCCTTTGGAAGGAAAGCTTTCTGATCTCTGTCAGGATCCAGAACTGGGGTCACAGTGCAATTGCATAAGACTCCATATTAGTCAATAAGGCTGTGATTATAAAAAAACTGTCCAGGAAACAGTCTAGGCATTGGAACACAGTCATCAACATTACAAAAATGCCAAATCATTCCTGAAATGAGTTTGTCCCAGTCTAACTCTCAGTCTCACAAAAAGTTACTTCCATAGTTCACCTGTTGATTTTCCCTATCAGGAAACCATGGTTCTCCCCATCACTGTCTCATCTACTGTCACACACTCCACAAACAAGCAAAGAGATCAGGAACAGCCTTGGATTGTATGACCATAAAAAAGAAAAAAAAAAAAAAAATCTTTAAAATAAAAACTTGAATCTGCTTCTCTTTAACTTTATGTCACGTTTGATAGATCAGTCATGCGTCAAGCGGAAAATGCTATATCCCACCTCACCATCAGATATCTCAAGAATTCTGTTTCCTAAAGTGTATGTGCTGAACTAAACAGCTCACAAGCAGGACAAAAAGTGTAGAGGTCATGCTACCCACTTATTTATAGTTACTTGGTGTTATTTAAGTTCCTGCTGGTTTACAGTGATAAAACTGAGAACGGAATAGAGAGCACAGAGTGACAAAACATTCCCTTTTTACTTCAGTGTTGACATCTCTTCCCTGTTATTTGTGATAGAATACATGCAGCAGAACTCCTCAAGCTGATCATTAGCAGGATAAACTTGGCATTGGTGCCACAGAGACCTCTTTGGCACATCACAATGACATTGCAGTAAATGCAGCTCAGATGAAACAGTCCGCGTAGATAGACTTTGACTTAGAACATCCAAGCATGGCCTGAAGAGTTGTGCCTTCTAGTTTCCCTGATCACACCCTGACAACAACTAACATTGACTTTGTGTGCAAACAGAACAATTATTTAGTTCTCATTGCAATTTGATTGAATGTTTTTCACTATTCATGGGGAACTCTTAAAATGATACTGAGAAACACGTTAAGACTGAGCTCAGTGCTGACCCTGGAATGGGAAACAACACTATGAAAACACGCATTTTCCCAGTGAAATATTAAAATATCACACAAGTCTATGAAAAATAAAACCCCTCTACTTGTTTCCAAGTCCACTGAAAGAGTAACCTGACCATGTCTATCACAGCAGGAAGTATAAGGGACAAACAGTGAGGGAAGTTTAGGTTACATACAGAATTTCTGTAATTTTGAGTATAAGATAGTATTTCTCTGGAATCATTTTTTCACCTCACTACCTCACTAGCCGATATTAAAATTAACAAGCTAAACATTAAAATCAAAGATATTCAGAACCAATAACATTAGGACAAGGATTGTTCACACTTGTACTCACAAAATAACATAGAAAACTCAGAAGAACTAAAACCAAAACACTAGAGATTTATCATCTAAGAAAATCAGGATAATGCAGAGCTTGTATCTGCAGAGCATTGTACACAGCTCATGGCTCTGCTAGTCAACCAAAGGTCTGTTCTGCATCCTGGGCACACACCAAGCAGCTGGCTATTAAATAAGATACACATAACTGCCCAGCCAAATTACACAATAACAGAAATGGAGACACAAAAGTTGGTAGCATTCAGCATGGGATCAGCAAGAGTGAATGTGATCCAGTTCTCTGGGGCTTAGAACCTCCCTTCAAAGGGAGAATGAGGCTGGAAGCAGCAGTTCAACAAATAAATGGGCAAGAAGCAAAGCTGAGATAAACAAGGCATCACTGGCTAAACCAGCATTTGAGCTATTTACTGGAAGGTGTCAGTAATGGTCAAAGAAAAACAACCACTATGCACTCAAGGGCAGCCTGAGCTGTGTATTCCCAAAATGAATCCATTCAATATGGTCTGCAGCCACAATAAGAAAAAACAGAGGAAAAGAAAGCCGACCACAGTCCTTAGTATGCTTAAGAATATTTTCAAGTGTGTGTTTGTACTCAATATACAGAAATAGTTCATGCCTTTCACCAAGTGCCATGCAGAAATTGGAAGATCTAAGAATTATGACTGGCATGAGACGAATGTAAAATGATTACCTTTACCCAAAGGACAAATATACCAGTAACTGTACACTGAAGCTGGATCTGTTCCATTTATCTCTGTAGATGAAGCCACACTGGCAGGTATAGTATTAAGTTTGTCAGCACCTGGCTCAGAAGTATTACACAGCTGTTCTTCAAAACAATGGTGTGAGTTTAAGCATCACTTGAGCAGAATTTTCAATACATCCCAGTGTTTTTCTTTCTTCCATTAATTCTCTCTTTTCCATTATCCTACTTTCTTTGTTCTCTCATTTATGCTCAGCTGGTCCTCTATTCTCCATTCCTTTTTTGGCATCATCATTATTATTACATTTCTTGGTGTTTGTCTTCCTCTACCAGCTCTCATCTGTGCCATTTGCTTTGCCCTTTGTTTTATTCTTGTCCTCTGGACTGGGCTGGCAATAAGAGATGACTGCACGGCCAGGAAATCTTTCATCTCAATGTTCAGTCAGTGAACAAAAGTGTTGAACTTGCTCTCTGGAGTCCAGGGTTTTTTCGTCTCCATCAAACAGAACAAAGTAAAACACAGCAGCTCTCCTCAGGTAAAGCTCAGAGCTCTGTCCTCTGCCAGGACTCTTCTCACAGATTCTGCTGTACGGATCACCTACATGCTTTGCAATCATAACTCAGAGTTCAGCAGTACAGATATTATTGTTGTGCTGTTCACGTACCATAGCGTTTGATTTCTTACCGTTTGAAATTCTGTAAAATATATTTAATGATGTTCCCTTCCTTTACAAAATGCATTATCATGTATGCAGAAAAAAACATTGCAGTTTCATTTTTTAACGTGCTCCAGAAACTTCATATATTGCATATAATCAGAATAAAAATATTCGAGATTTATTGAAGTTCTTCAAAAGGAATTCTGGTCATGTGATACAAGTAAAACTGTGCATTTTAGATGACTGCTGTTTGTGGTGTTTGTTCTTTCAGTTGTATCCAAAATTGCTACCTACAGAAATCGAGTATTTCCTTCCACTTCTTGCTAATGGATTTAGGAGACAAAAGAGACATTGCATAAATGTCAACTTTTTTTTTTTTCCTGACAGATTGCCTATTAAGTAGATAAAATTTCAAGAAATGTGTGAAATAATGCTGCAAGTCAATGACAGGGTTCTGGCCCTCTGGATCTGACATCTTACAGCTTCTGCTGAAGGTCACAATTGCAGACACTTTCCCTTCTTGATTAAGTTTTTCTGCTTATTATGTTTTATCATCTTATGCTCATGGTGTGAAAGAAAAGTTTCCTTCACTTTTTTTTTTTTAATTGGTCTGCTTATAAAAGAAATGTACCATTACCTGACCAGAAAAAAACATTTTGTACTGGGTGAAAACTTAGGGCTGACTGACATTTAAATTTGTGTTGCGAGTTTTCTCTCCTGCGAAATAGAACAATTCCTTTCAAGTGAGCTGATTCCTTAGGGAGCCGTCCAAGGAGCTTACTCTAGTCCCACCTGCAAGGCAGCTGCCTGGCTCACCCACCGGCTGGCGTCCCACTGATGTTTCTAGGCAGACAGCCAAGGAGAAAGGTCACCTGAGAGCAGCCTGCCAGGGGGAGGAGAGAAAAGCCGCTCGTACACCAAGGGAGCTGGGTGCCGCGTTGGGCAAAGAACAGAGCAGCCTTCAGGCAGTCTGGGGAATCAACTGGTTAAATATTTGAAGTTTTCAAATAACTTAAATCTGAAGGAATTACAGACAGGAGTTCTGAAAGAAATTTCCAAGAATTCTAATGGTTGCTAAAAATACATCTTAATAAACATTAGTAGAGAGTAAGACTTACTTCTTGGTGATATTAAAAGAGGAAAAGGGGGTAATCTAGGTAACTACAGACAAATTAATCTGATTTCACTCTCCAGCAGAGAAATCCTGAATTTGATATGGGATTCAATTAATGAAAATTAAAGGTAGAACTATAATTAACACCAATCAATACAGTTTTATAAGAACAGCTCATGAAACTAATTTTCCTATTTGACTTCATCATGTTTGTGCAGCTGATAAGGTACTTAGATTTATTAAGGACTTCAGATGGAAAATTAACTCTTCAAAATATCACTGGTGCACATATTAAATGGTTTAAAAGCAGGACGGCTGATGGAAAAGAGAGATGTCAGTGAAAAACCATCATCATCAAACAAAGGTATTTCTGAAAGGACTCTGCTGGATTTGTGTTATGTGAACCATACCTACAAATGAATGTATCTCTAAACTTGAAAAGCTGGGATTTGAGAGGGTTGATAGGGTTGGAGACCTGCAAGCAGGTCTCCATGAACACATAAAAGTCTATAAGGAAAAAGGGAAATCTATTTTCTCGTATGTATAAAGACAGAAATAATCAGGAGGAAAGAGAGCAGATGCTACTACGATGAGTTGTAAAATAAAACAGGTCAGTAGCTCTGTGCTCTGCCTGTTGAGACATGCAACAGAAAATTATCCTATTTACAGAAAAGAGACACAGAAAAGCTGTGTAACCTAGGCAGGGATACCTTAGCCATATTGGAAGAGACTGAGCTAGGTATCAGTGACTAAAGAGCTTTCTGATTCTGCAGGAAGATTAAATCAGGGATAGTCATATTACTGATTGCACACAATTATTTTCACAGCAAGGCTGATTACCAGAAGCAGTGGTTTCTCCAACTTCAAATATTTGCCAGCAAATCCTAGATGCCTTCCTCCAGGCTTTGTGCACACAAACAACAGTGCCCTGCATTTAAACTTCGTGCACAGGCTGTAGTGTGGGGATAAATTGGTTAAATATAGACTTGGGTATACAGGAGTTAAAAATGAAGAAGGCAATGTTCTTCTTAATATTTCTAGTTCGTGAAGATACACAAAACACCTTTGTCAGATGGACAGTTTTCATGAAGCTCTCTGCAAAAAATGACTCCTCACTTCAGTAGTTTGAGGCACATTTGCATGGCACAGGGCAAGAACGAGAATGAAGATGCTTAAAAGTTGTTTACCTTGGGAGAAATACAAAACCTCAGGGAAAGCCCTAGGGTGACATAAGCTTTGTATTTCCCCTACAAGCAGAAGTGTTTGGATGTCTGGCTTTTTAAGTGTGTTAGAGAAACAATGCACTGAAACCACCACGAGAGAGACTGAGGTTTGAATGATCAACTCTAACCACCATTTTCTAAAACATCCTTGTTAAAATAAACCCCCTGGTAAAGACATCGATCATAATTTGTTAAAAAGAAAGGCCAGTTAACTGAGTTGCAGCTGTAGGACATCTTTCTCTTCACTAAATAACCTTTCAGCTGATTCTGATTCTTTCTGCCATATTAATGCTCTGTTTTTAAGAATTCCCCTCAGTTCTCAGATTAATACCACCCAGCTTTTCGCTAATAAAACAATCTTTTTCCTTTGCCCTTTCTAAGTTGAAGCTTATGCAAATTATAACCAAAGACATAGTCTTTGGATTGATTCCCTGATGATGGAAGGGTAATTTGCTTTCTCTGTGTCAGGTAATGCCACCCTCACACAGATGCTTGAGCGCTGGTTCAATTTTCTTGATTGTCAGTAATGATGACATCTGTTAGCCTGATTTTATCCCAGCACTATGCAAGGATTTTGTTATTTTACAAAGCTTATGCACCTCATCTTTGCTGATGCTCTCGCTGTTGGAAAATGCTGCATCATTAGAATGGCTTTAAATACATCAGCTAGATTTTAAAAAGAAGTCTTGCCTTTCATGGCAAATATGGGGTGGTGTGAGCTAATCAACAGATTGCCCAAAAGCCACATAAACAGAAGTGTGGCAAGAAAGTGTTTTAGAACAGACAGGGAAGCGTGTGCCATCAATTCATCGGACGTCAGTGTACAAGGGGTCACTTGGCTTGTTACCCTACAGCCTAAACAGAAGTGTTTTGAAAATTATATTTGTTATGTACATGAAAAAATTCCACCTTGAACACTCTTAGAGATGCCCGGACTTCCTCCAAAATGAGGGAGTGCCAATATCCAAATGCTCAGAGCCATTATGCGACTGGTCAGCAATGGAATCTCTCCCATGGGAAGATTACAAGATCCACCATTTTCAGAAGAGAAACACTGCCTATGGCCCTTTCCTTGGGGTGTACAAGGGTTACCTTTACACATAAAAAACTGTCACAATTCTGGCAGAGCCCTGAAGTAACCAGGGTAATGTCTTCTTATTCTTCCTTCAACCCTTTGTTTATGCAGGGGCAATCTAGGACAGTTATTAGTCAAGTGGTCTCCCATAGCAAGGACCTCCCATTCCGCAGATGTGGGCAAACCCAGTCAAAAACCCCCTTTTGTTCCTCTTCCATACTTACTCTCTTCCATAGGAACTGAATCATTACTGCTTTGAAATCATTATTATTATTTAAATGAATATAGCCTCAAGAGGTCCCAGTTAAGGGCCTGCTGGATCCGAGAGGTTATGAACGCAAAGCAAGAGGCTTTTGCACAAAGACTTCACAGTGCCACTGGATACAAGAGGAACAGAGCAGAAAAGAAGGGAATGTCTTGTCTGGGTAATTCAGCAGGTCAGAATAACTTACAGATCTCTCTTGTCCTCCAAATCCAGCATATTCATTAGGCAGAACCCTTCTGAAGTGCTGAAGATTCAGTTTTGTGATTTGCTGTAAAAACAACTGATTAAAATAAAAGTGGGAAAAGTCTTCTGAATACCAATAATTTTTCTCCCCTTTAATAAAAAAATAACCCAGGTGGGCAGGATGGTTCCCAAAATATGTTGTTGACACCTTTCAGAAATAATCTGGGAATTTAAATATTTTCAATATCTTCAAATAATGCTATTGGCTGTTTTTTACCCTATGTGTCTCTGACAGCACAGCAGTTAGTTCTAGGAGCTGTCACAGCTTTCTCAAAGTAAGACAAGAGTTTTTGTCATTGTGTTTTGTACACAGAACCCAGCTGCTTGCCATTGTCTTTCTCTTCTCCATCTCCCATTATTTCCTGGTAAGAAAAAAAAAATGGCAAAAAGGGATAATCCTCATGTCTTAAGGCAGTCTTATTATCAAACCTGGAAACAGTATTTTCATCATTAACTGATTTCGTGGCAACCTTTGCTGTGAAAGAATAAGCTTTTTTAAAATTTAACTTGTTTACAGGCAATAAAGCAATTAATAAGAGAGAAACATGGAACTGACAGCTGAGGTAACAAAGCACTACGAGATCAGGTTACTCAGAGCCCTGGTGCCTCTACCTTAGCTCTGGACAACCTGTGCCAGGGTTTCATCACAGTCATTGTCAAAAATTTCTTCCTTATACCTAATCTAAATCTACCCTCTTCTAGTTTGAAACCATTGCACCTTGTCCTGTCACTACAGGCCTTGCTGAAAAGTTTGTGTCCATCCTTTTTATAAGGCCCCTTAAAGTACTGAAAGGCCACAGTGAAGGTGTCCCCAAAGTCTTCTCTTCTCCAGGGTGAACAACCCCAATTCTCCCAGATCAATGACATTTTTCTCTGTACTATCTGATGTTCTGCGCCAGTGCTACAGAATATGCAGCCTTTCACATATTCACTTTAGCACCCTAAGAAGAAGGGATCCTCAGAAAACTACAGAAATTCACTAAGGCGTTCTTCATTGCATGCTGCATATACTGAGGCGTATATATTAACAGTAAATTGCAAAAACTCCCATAGATATGGACAGATACGTAATTAGACCTCTCAAAATGCATTTATAAAATGGTTACAGGAAGTGAATAATGTTGCATAACGACAAGAAGAAAAAAAAATTAAAAAGAGTTTTCCACTGGTCTAGCTGTTGTGAGAGTTTAACCTCTAAAATAACCATATTTAGGGGAATTTAACTTTTGTTTTCCAACACATTCCTGTGATTCATGAATATGACAACTCATGTACTACACTTACTATGAACATGATCTATCACAGAGAACATGAGGAAATGTAAGAGGACTTCTCAGTATTTTTGTGAGAGATGTAGGAGCACATCTCCACCATCCTAGAGGTGGAGACTTTTGGATGTACTAAATAATGATTGGCGATGAATAATGAGGAATCGTATCATAGAATCAGAGAATGGTTTTGGTTCTAAGGGACCTTAAGGATCATCTAGTTCCATCCCCCTTCCCTGGGCAGGGACACTTTCCACTAGACCAAGTTGCTCAGAGCCTCATCCTGCCTGGCCCTGAACACCTGCAGGAAGGGGGAGTCCGCAATGTCTCTGGGCAACCTGTTTCAGTCCCTCACCACCCTCATTAAAAAGAATTTCTTCCTAATATCTCATCTAAACCTACCGTTCTTCAGCTTAAATAGCTGCAAGTTGCACCAGGGGAGGTTTAGGTTAGATATTAGGAAAAATTTCTTCACTGGAAAGACAGGCAGGCAGTGGGCCTTTCTACCCAGGGAAGTGGTGGAGTCAAATCACTGGAAGTGTTCAAAACATGTGCAGATGTGACAGCTGGGGACATGGTTCAGTGATGAACACAGTAGTGCTGCCTTGATGGTTGAGCTCCATGAACTTAGACGTCTTTTCCAACCTTAATGATTCCATTATTCTGTTCTACTCTATGATGCAACACGAGAGCCTGTAGCTTTGCTCTCATTCCCAGAAGAGAAATGAGACACCTGGCTCTTGGGAAGCGAGGCAGCAGTTCATATAAAAGCTTTAATGTGCCGTGCAAGGACCTTCTTCACAGAAATCCAGAGGCCACAAAGGAGAAAGGAAACGGTGGAAGCTAAAAATGAAAAAAATCAGTGATTATCCTGAAATGTGGTGTAGTTTTTCTTTTATAGCTAGAGAATTTCCAGGCACAGCAAGGCAGCAGATCTTGTGCTACTGGGCACATATACATAATGCTGACAGGACGTGCTCGCACACCAAAAGCTTCAATTAAAGAAGCAGACAGACAAACTTTATTTCACTTTTCTTCAAATTTTATTCTTTCCTTTCACCCTCAAGGACAGTAATTTGTGAACTCAGCTTTAAAGTGTGTAAAGGAGTGCAGAACCTTTTGCTTTACAGGGTGGCCCCAAGGTTTAATGTACTAATGCCTGTCTCAAAGTTCCCTTCTCATCCACTCAGAAATGGATAAATTCACCTTTCCTTCAAAGCGGAATGGGCACCACCTCTTATTAACATGGCATTTAATCACACACAGCAGGTGTCATCCCGCTTACAAGGAAATGTCATATTTTGGAAATGTGCTCATTAATATTAATTATAAATACCTATATTAATGAAGATTAACGATGAGTTATTTATCTTCCTTTAAAATTATATAACAGAGAGAAACAAGGAAGATAGGTGGCAATATATATGATAAATATAGATATATAGAGTGATATCTAGATAGATAGATAGATAGATAGATAGATAGATAGATAGATAGATAGATAGATAGATAGATAGATAGATAGATAGATAGACAGATAGATAGCTAAAATGGAGCACCAGGTCTCACCCACCATCTGGGTCTCAGATAGCCCAACAAATCTCTCCCTTATTTGTTCTTCTTCCCTCTTCCAGACTGATTTCTTCACAGTAAGGTAAGGAGAAAACATGATGTCATCTACATTTTCACTTCCAAATTCAAGACATCATGTAGCATTATGAGCTCAAACTTGAGGAATATTGGCCAGGAGTTAATCTGAACCCAAATTTTCTATAACTATTACAAAAGGAAATACAGATATTTGCAGATTCACTGGTTTTTTTGTTGTTGTTAAACCATAGATCACACTAATGAAAGAATAAACAACCAGCAACTGTATTTATGAGCCCATTAAAAGAACCATCTAAGGAAACTGCAGTTAAAGTCTGTTTATCATTGTTCCTGTATACTGCTTCCAGAAGCTTAACTTAAATGAGCTACAAAAAAGAAACAAGCTATTTCCAAACAATTCTCACAATTTAAATAATAATTAACAAATAAATCTAGCAACTATAAAAGAAAACAACAAATAAGAGATGGACCTCCAGTCAGGAGAGGCTGGCTGCCCAACTTTGTACCAAAGACCCTGTTATGGTTTGACTCTGGCCAAAGGCCAGGCACTCACAAATTAATACACCCAGGGCTCATGAGTTGAGATAAGGAAAACTGGGAGAAAACGATGCACTAGGGCAGAAAACAGGCTAGAAAAACTTTTATTATTAACAGAATCAGAGAAGTAAATGAGAAATGAAATAAAACCTTCAAAACCTCCCTTTCTTCACTCACCCCCCTCCCTCCCTCCCTCCCAGCAGCTGCACAAGGGAACAAGGCATGGGGGGTGGGGCGGGTAGGTCAGTTCATCACTGAAATGTTTCTCCACTGCTCAGGGACGAGGAGTCTCTTCTTCTGCTTAGCCAAGGGTCCCAAAACATGTGTCAGTCTGCCCAACCCTTCCACATGAGCTCACTCTATGGGCAGACAATCTTCCAAAAACTGCTGCAGCGTGGAGTCTCTCGTCCACAGATTACAGACCTCCGAGTCAGCCGTTCCATTTCGGGAGCAAGGCTTTTTTGTCTTTGCTGAACCACAGTCTCTCTCAGACATCAGCATGGACACTTAATTCACTCTGTAAAAGCCTTTTTCTCCACTGAAACTCCCGCTGGAGTACGGCCTCCTCCAGGCATTCACCCACTCTGGAGTTGGCTGCACGTGAATTTTGGCATTCCCCGTGGACTCCATGGGCTGCGGGGGGACATCTCGCTCCACCATGGTCGTCACTACAGCCCGCAGAAGATTCTTGGCTCCGGTGTCTGGAGCTTCTCCTCCCTCACCTTCTCCACTGACCTTGGTGTCTGCATTGCTGCAGTTTCCCCTCACATATTTTCATCTCCTCCTCTGGCCAAAAGAAGTGCGTGCCCCCCCTCCCCACCTTGGTCTCTTAAATATGTTTTCACAGAGGCGTAACCAACATCTCTAATTGGCTCAGCCTTGGCCAGCAGCATGTCCGTCAGTTCAGAGCCACCGGGGATTGGCTCTGCTGGACACGTTCACAGGACCCATTTTGTGGGCTCTCCCCCCACTAGCAAAAAGTGGGACAAGCAAAAGTAACACAGAGCCCAAGTCCAAACTTGGCTCAGACAAGAACCAACAGGTTGGTTTCCATGGAGTTGTGCCAGAGCCACGCCAACTCTTAGTGCAGCTAGAGCCAGTTAACAGCCTGCTCCGGTGGAGATCACGGCACAGAGCAATCCACCATGCTCTGCTCCAGACTGAAAAGAGAAGGGAAGACAGACTCTTAGTTAAAAGAGGGTGCAGATGGGATTGGGTGTATCATTCCATCAAAGCTTTCGAAAAACACATGTGTGTGGCATTTGGGGTCATGGTTTGTGGTGAATATGCTGGTGGTCAGCTAATGGTTGGACTTTTCCAACCTTAAAAATTTAATGTCCTTGGCTGGGACAGTTTTTGTGCTGTAGATATTGCCTTTTGCAACAGGTGCCCTTATCAATACCAGAGTTATTTATTGACTTGAACTGACGGGTAATAGAAGTAAAAGCAGCAAAAAGGGCATACAACAAAAAGGACCAAACCTGCTTCTCAGATCTCAGAAGTGTCTTAACCCCTTGTGTAGAGAAGATAGTAACATATTAAAAACCCCACAGGTTACATTTCAGATATTCTTATCTCTTCAGCTATTCCTATTACCTGCCTTAGACATTCCCTGATAAGTATTCTGTTTTGAGATTGTCACAGTCCTCAGCTGTCACATCAGTTCATCTGCTTGTGAGTCTGGACCCTAATATATTTTGACCCATGTGTAAATTTACTGCGTGCTCACTTGCCCATTTCAGTACGTAAATATTTGCAAAACTTCTGTGACTTCGACTGCCGTCCCACTCCTGCCAACCAGCCTGGGGAGCTGACAAATATTTCAAATATACTCCAAGAAGGATCAAAATTTTTTTACCTCTCTTGAAGCAGCAGTAGCAAAAGCACTGCTGAAGCATTAACAAGTACATCTCTGACTTATGTTAAGGAAAATGTAACACGCTTGGAAGAAACATAAAATAAATGATCATGTTAACTTTAGAACAGATTAAATAAGTCATAATACATTAAATTACTTTTTCTGCCTTTGTATACTCCTCAGGTGCTGCTGGGCTGAAAACCATATGACTAAGTTCCGTTTTCTAGGGAAAAATCCGTAGCATTGAAAGTTGGTATGTACACAGTCCTATGGGAACTGAGACTGTAGCGTTCAAAACACTGATTTTGTACCTGAATAATGGGGATGTTCAGCGAGTGAGGTGTCTTTGCACCAACAAATCTTTATATTTAAAACATATCTAGCTTGAGAACAAGTAAGTTGCTCCATAAATTGCTCTTTATGCTCAATATTGTGCCACCTGGGAACACTATGATGCAAAGTCCAATTAAAAATGAGCTTTCAAGGCAAGACATTTGAGCTGTGTGATCAGATGTATGGGTAGGGGGAAAAGGGTTTACCACCAGCTAGACAACAGTGCTTCTTTTGAGCTGTTTCACACCACTCCTGGTATGCTCATTGTCTCCAGTTTGTCAGTTTGATTGTCAGCTGATGGTTCTTCAATGCTCAGAAACAGATTATAGTCTCTAACTGTCATTTTAGCTCTTCATTCTCAGTCACAAAAAGCAGTAGCTAAGTATCTAACTCCTTTAGGAGTTATGTGCTGACATGCCTTTGGAGACCTCAATTTTAATCGAATTCAAAAAGAAAAAAAAGTGAGGCAATCCATGTATTTAGTCCAATTATTAAAATATTGAGTGCATCCACTCTGAAAGCACTGAGATGCTTTAAGATAGCAGTAATTTCGCTGTATAAACAGGTAGTGCATTGCTTCTGAGGAACAGATAAAAATATTCCCAGTTTCAAATAGTGATACAAGGAACTCTAAGCAATCTTCAACTGAGGGTCATAAGGAATTACATAAGGCTCAGATTATTTTGGCTCATACTCTTTGGATGTCACAACATTTAATCCAGAATGCATTGCATGGTAAATTTTATATGCAAATATTATAATATTATTACAATTTAAGTTTTTTTTTTTTTACCTTGTAAGATGGGGGAGGCCAAGACTGTTTTTTCTGCATTATTTCTAGTGGGCTTTGCATAACTATGCAATACTTTTTGCAGTATTCAAGGGATAGTTGTATTTATTTTGTTTAAACAAAGAAACTATATATCAGCGTTTGACAAAAAATGGGGTTTTTTTCCCCCAATTTTCTTAGACAGTTAATTTTTTTTATTTTTTTTATTTTTTTTTCATCTTCAGTTGTTTTCAACTCTATTTTGTCCAGTGCCATGCGTTCTATCAGACCATGGCTTCACAAAAGAATCAACAATAAAATCCAGACTACTTGTCCAAAACTGAGGTTACTTTCATACTAATAAATTACATTTATGCTACATTTAGACTGATAAAGAGCACCAGAAAGTATCCTCAGGGACTGGTATTCAATCAGCTCTAAAGGTAAGCTGCTATAGCAATCTCTGGCCATACTTTTGGCCCCAGCCTGGTTAGTGCTCACCTGAAAAATTTCTGGAAAGTGTTCAGAAGTTGGCACAGACCAGGGATCACTTTCAATAGGCAGTTTGGATGCAGGCATCATGTAACTGAGGCCGAAAGGTTTTAACATTATGTTCATGCCAGTAGTCCTTATCACCAGAAAACAATCCTTAGCATATTTATTATACTAGTAGATAGCTAGCCAGAGAGTCCAGATGTTTGAGACAAACATAAATTATGACGTTGCAATACATTTCGGATCTATGAAATATTCAAATCCTGTGACCATAAGACAGGTGTTTACATAGCCAGTGCCTTGGGCCCGCACTTTAATTAATTAAGGGTATCCTTATCTTATTCCTTTTCACTGTCAAAGAATCTCTGTGGAAGGAGAAAATAGCCTGTGTGGATACACAGTTAAGCAGGAGATATGCTAACTGTGACAGTGTGTAGGTGTGAGTTATGTAGAGGGTGCTATTCCTCAGATCAAATGTTGCAAGACTGCTCCAGTTTTGCCTGGAGTATGTTGGCTTCATGGGACTTCTCTGTCCAGTCTGTTGCAATGAACCCATTTCAGTGTAATAGCTCTCAGTGTGTTTGGATTTTATTTCTTTAAAGTCCCAAACTTTAGGAGCCGTGGATCACACTAAAATCTTCAATTTCAGTTTTGATAAGGTATTTTTCTAGGTCTTGTGATTTCAGGGAGTGGGGGTTGGGGTGAAGGGAATAATGAAAATGCAAACATTGCAGTCTCCAAAGCCATTAAGAAATAATAGGGATCTGTATGTTACCTACTCATGTTTCTTACTCAGACTCAAGACTAGTGGTGGGAGAGGAAACGTGGTATTATTTATGCACGTCCAGGCAGTATAGCAGTGCATCCTAGTCCCAAGTATACGATGTAGCTGACTTATATGCTGGTAATGACTTATGTGTTGGTATCAGTTCATGTGCTGCCATTGTAGCACATTTCAGCAGAGCTGCTAACCTCCCTGGAAAATGGCCACCTCTGATCGCCAACATTTTTTCCTAATTAAAAAATGTTGTTTGTTTGTTTGTTTGTTTTTTAACTACATCAGAACATTTTTGAGAAAGACTTATTTTTACAGCAAATCTCCAAAGGAGGCTTTCTCTTTGCTTTCATGCCACACCAGCCATTCTTTAATACCCTAGGTCAGCATGTGAACAAAATTGTTGATAAACATCTGGCAAAACAAATAGACAAAACTACTGCTGTGTAAAGGTTTTATCTGCTTTAGTATCATTTGTTAAACAAGTGTATTTGCATACTTCAGATAAGTTTTGATAAAATGCTTCTTCCTTTCGCTGCTACATGACTATTAACTGACTGACCATGTAATAAGCATAAAAGCTCAGTAATTATGTGCTTGATTAGTGAATATTCTTTTCTGAGCTGCATTATAAAGTCATTTAATTTATGTTATGGTTTATTACCCCATTCTTAAGTACTAATTCCCCATGTCTATGTATAGGTACTCATATAGGTGATCTGGGATAACCAACTGAAAAATACCAGCAGCCTACTCCCTGGGATGCATCAGTTGCCTACACCATGAAACATTGGCAATTATGTAGTTTATTTTCTTATATTTAATTACTGGCAGATTGCACTGCACTCTGCTACTCTGCCCTCTTTGCCAGCTACTTGCACCATGACCCAGAACTCTGTCTCATGCCCTCATGACTACACTGATGCAGTCTGTGAAGACGCCCATGGCATAGCTGCTATTCAAATAAAAAGACTTGTCCCCGTGTTGAAAACTTTCCCATCTTCGACCAGGAGTCATCAGCTGTCTCTGTGCTAACTGTTTCCTTCTTCATTTGTGTTTAAACCTAACTCTCAATCTGTTGCCGAGTCTACATCTTCATACCATCCCACTTGCACGAGGTAGGCCGGAGGGAAGATATTGAGTGTACTAAGTGTAAATAAATGTCTGCCTCTGATCAGAGCAAAATTATTGTTTGTACCCTTCATGGGTGATTGTGTCCATCTGCCAAATTTATAATATTCTTCCTGAAACCTTGTTTTCTTTAATGTACAGCGGTATTCTTTCATCAGGACAACTTGCTTTATCTTTCTTATATTATTTTTATCTTACAAATTCAATGTCTCACTAGCTACCATATGGAACAAGGAGACTAATATTTTCTTTTAATGAAATATTATCTGGTTCACCTTTTTTATTTTTACATTTCTGGAATTTGTGCAAGAGCATATGTATTTGGTCTTGGTCTGGTTAGTTAATTTGAAGTGTCCTCCTTAAATGGGTCTTTATTTCTTGAAAATGGTCTTCCTTTTTTCTTCTTTGCTTTATCGGCATTTTATGAACTTCTGTCCCAATATTTATTTGAACAGAGACTTTTTTATTATATCTTTCTAATGGTTTCCAAGTCATCTCTCTTACTCATCTCACGTTGCTCAACATCTCCTCATCACGATCTTTTTCAGTTTTATATTATACACTGCCATTTTTCTTTTCTTCAGCAACCAAAAGCCTACTTAGAGTGATTGTTCTCTGTCCCTGAAGGAATCACCCATGTCACTGGTTCCTTCACCTCCTTCAGCTGGTTCCCCGCAGGCTTAAAACAGAATATTCTAGCTTTGGGCACAACAGAATGCTCTCACTGCATGCTCACATATTCTAAGGGAAGCATTTAAACTGTCCTGTGGCTTTTAAAGTTGTTTTCAATGCCACATGTGTGGTGAGAAACAGTTTCATTTGGAAAACTTGAGCATTTTACACTATATATTATGCAGCACATCAGGGCACACTAAAAGTATTCCATGAATTAAATTTGATCCTCTTTGATACAGCATTTTTATACTTCAGGACTTCATTATAGCACAGTAGTATATGTGGCATATGTGAAAGACAATCCAGTCACTTTAGAATACAATTATTTTGATTTTGATGCAGCCAAGGCTTGCCTGTGTTTGGCAAAAAGGTGTTTGTCCTTAGCTGATACAGAGAAGATCAATTTCTCAGTAACTTTTGCAGAGTTATAACAATTTACATCAAGTAAAATACTGCCTATGCCTACTGGGGAATAAGAGACCAATGCAGAGTTCTATTTGACCTTTCCAAGGAGGGCATTATTAAAGATTTATTCCTTCCAGAATTCTAATTGGCTTCTTTTGGTGACCTTTCTGGATAATGGTGATGTTTTTCTCAGACTTTACAATGCTCTCAGGTAGGGAATTCCTTCACTGCTCTGACACAGCAACTGAATTTTAATTTGCAACCTAACTCCATCACTTCCTTTCTCAATAATTTCATATGCTGCAGTCTTGAGCAAGGCGATTTTTGCTGGGATTTTTTTTTCATAGATGCTTTATCTCTTATTCTTAAATCCTGAAAAAAAAAATCACCAAACTTATGATCAGACCAGATTCAGGGAAGTGTCTAATGACACAGAAAAATCCTACCAAGATGGAAAAAGCATGTGAGTAAGAAAGCACTGCTAGTGACCAGCTGCTTAAATGCTTTTGGCTACACCTCTTTTTACCTTGTTCTGTGTTCCCAGGAACCAGACTTGGTCTCTGTCTTGTGTCTGGAGTGTCTGTGGGATGCAGGTCCCAAAGTGAATTAAATTCTTCCCCACACCAGGATTTATCCAACTATTAGCTTTGCTCTACATTGAAGCTAGGAAACTCTGGGGATTATCTGTACTATGGATGACGTGGATAGAAACTTTGGAGTTGACTAGCTTTATTGTTCAGGTACACCTACTTGTGAATCTTTTCACTGTTCATTACGAGGCTGTAAAGATGGAGCCAGACTCCTCTCAGTTGTGTCCAAGAAACTGACAAAAGACAGCAGACACAAATTGAATGACAGAAAATCCTGTTCCAACACAAGGAAAATAAGTTTTACTCTGCAGGTTGTCAAATTCTGGAATAGGCTTTCCAAAGAATTTATGGAGTGTTCTTGTGTGGAGAATAGACAGGGCTTTGAGAAACCTGAGCTTTCTGATCCTCCTTTGAGGCCTTCAAGGCCATGAACCTCACTAGACCTAGCCCTGAGATATCTGCTCTAGATGACACTGCTTTGGGGGCTTCAAGATCACAGATTTCATTAGGTCATTTCCAGCCTTCATGATTCCTTATTTTAGTGCTATAAACAAAGTAAAAAATCTTGTTGCATTTTCTTTTTTCTTGGAAAATAGTTTGACTTCTTTCTCCGGCTGAAATGTGAATAATTGTTTGGATTGTACTGACTATGGAATTTTATTTAAAACATTAAATTGTTTTTTCTTACCTGACTGATTTATAGTTGACTCGGAAAATATTTTTATTGAAATTATATGAAGACGAGTTTATTCCGTACCATTCTACCATGACCAGAATTACATGTTTAGCCAGAACAAAACCTCTAAACAAAATATAAAGTTCTGTTGCTTTGTATACTACCTCTCATTTTTACCATTCATTTCAGTTGTAAAATATGTGGCCACCTGCCAACATTATTGTGGCAGTGTCCCATATGAATGTTAAGCAGGCAACAATGATGCACCATAATTACAGTGCTTGAAATGATTGGAAATAAATTGGCACTCCAATTATAGATGCATGAAAGAGGCTCCAGTATATCACAGTCAGTCCATTAATTTCTGAAATAGCTCAGGCGATCTCACCATTTTAGTGACATTCGTTATTCGCCGCTACAATGAATCACAGCGAACAGCGGTGGAGACCTGGAAATTAGCAAGTTGAAGGACATTTGGAAACAAAAGAACTTAAAACTATTCCATGCTACTTTGTGCCCCAAAAAGAAAATAACCTCTAAGTGCAATATCTAAACCTATTTGCTGCATTTTGAGAAAGAAACTGTTAATGTATTTTTTGGTCCCACCTGATGCCTGCAGTCAATTTACACAGTATTCCAACTGAGCATGGAAATAATTTTATGGAAATCTGCACAATAAGCACATCCACATTTCTGCAGTGTACTACAAGCATTTTAACGGGAAAATCGGGACCGCAAATGTAAATACTACAGGTTACATTTGCTAATCTCAGCAGGCTATTGCTCTTAAGGTAACACATTATTAACTTGGTACTGGTAAAGCAGTCCAGGTGATTTGAGAACTGGGCCTGTGACAAACACCTATGGTGAATGCTGGTACTGAAACCTATTTAATATTTTCTGTGCATGGATTCATTCCAGTTGCCCCTTTAGTTCACCCTGAGCCTTAAAAATATTTTGTTTTCCCCCCATCACATGCTGTGAAAGGTTACTGTACACATCAGTAGCCCAGTTTGTCTGAGGCTGCATCAGAATGAAGGACAAAGAAGAAGATATAACATCACTGAAGGAGAGGAAAAAGACTGGCTCCATTCAGGTGACTGCCAATGGCCCTGTGGCTAATCTCTACCAGCTCTGTGTCAGAGCCAAGATGGGGAGATGGAGAGAGATACATGAGCACCAGACTTCCAAAGTCCTTCACCCACTGTACAATTCAGTCTCTCCAATTAATCGGTCTGAAACTGACATACTTTCAGTCTCCTCCATTGTGCACTGGGTAGTGGAAATGGCTGGTCATAGGATATCAACAACAACATCCGTTTCAGAAGGATGATGCCTCTGGGCATTGGAAATAAAGACCAGCGTCTGAGCAGCCCAGTCTTATAGATTTAAACTTTTTGATAGGAATTGCAAACTAGCATAAATATTTATAAAAATATTAAAAATTAACTTCAAACAGCTGCAAAAAGACTAAAGCTGGTCATTACTGCCAAGTCATAAGGGCCTGAAATTCCAATTTAAGTGTTAGAAATTCCCCACCTCTCTTTCAAGGATTTGTAATCATGTCATTCCAGATTAATAAGCGAGAAATGTTAACAGCTATTCTATGTAATTTCTTAAAATAATGGAAAATATAAAATTCTGATTTAAGAAATTTTTATTTCATGCTCATAAATAGAATAGGCAAATGTGAAGTGTAGATCAAGAAAAAAATTAATGTCACCATGCTCTATGAATATTTTTTTAGAAAACTATTGTAATATATTTTTTAAAAAAACCAACAGAATATACCTTGGAATTTTGAGTATTCATCTTCTGAAACACTGAAATAGAGCAATCAAGATGACTGGGATAAGACAGAAAGTGTGGTTTGTAAACTTTCTGTGGGAATTTGAAGCAGGGGGGGAAGGAAAATGGAATTCATCTTAATAAAGAATTTAATAACAGAAATTTAAGTAATGCCTACGAGGTTTTATAGAAAAAAAAAAAACCAAATAAGTTTTCAAACAAGCTTTTATGTTGTCCTTGATGAAATTCTAAGTGTGACTAGGAAATGGAACTGTATTGATCAGATTATATTGGGTGTTTACCTCAAACATAATATATTTGTTGAGTAGTGTGGGAAAAAATCTCCCAAGCTGGCTACAAATTGTCATGTCTGGCAGATCTCAAAAGTCAGCTTTCAGCCTTTATGGGGTTCTGTAGAAACCGGGATATCTATATTTTCATCACATTTTAAAAGAAACTATAAAACCACTGTTTTTGACACCAGCAGGAGGCACAGCATGTTAAATCACACTGAAAAAGAATGTGTAAATGAAGAGTGCTTCAGAGCTTTTGAGTAAGGATGTTTTAATGCAGGTGCATACAAATATAATAATAGATTCATGGAATGTCCTGAGTTGGAAGGGTCTCATAAGGATCATAGAGTCCAACTCCTCCAAAAATATACATCAAAAACTAAGAAAGGCAATTTTGACAGGAATGGGAGACTTTAAACTGTAAAGTCTTATTTCTGAAAGACTGAGGGCTCATCATGATAAATTAAGGCATCAGTGTGTTTGAAACCCCGCTTCACAGCTTTGAGCTTATCAAAATCTCATCCTTAGCAGGTCAGGAAGCTTGATTTTAGCCATGCAGTACATCTGTCATAGAAGTCAATGAAAAACCCATTGTCAAATTTGTTGAGAATCAGAACAAGTCTAGAAGAGTACTTTATCTTTTCTGAAGTGCCGCACAAAGATTAACTAATTGAACCTCTATAATTAGAAACTTCTTTGAGAGGGGGAAAAATGAAAACATCGTCTTTTTAATAGTCGTTGCTTGCCCCAGCCTTTGACACTAAACCTAAAATCCCATGACCAAAATGAAAAAGCTTTTTATTTTTAACATTACATTCCTTGTTCCATTGACTTGGATCAATGTGTTTTGAGGAGGTCACTGCCAAATTGCCAACTTTTTAGATGTACAATTTAAGCCTAATTAAAGGTTTGATGGAACTCTCTCAGTAAAATTAACTCATTCGAATAGGAGATAATTTAAGATCATTCGCTAAGGACATTTTCTACTTCCATACAGAACATAAAATTTTTATTTCATCTTACAATATAAATTAAACTTGATAAAAGAGGTGTGGGGTTTGTTCCAAACTTAGGGATTTATATAAAATGGACAAGTTAATACTATTCTTTCCCTTTGGTGGTACTATGAATTACGTTTCTAGCAAACTCGCAGAGTTTTAATATACTATAGTTTTCATAAAATACCATTCAATCTCCTTGCTATCTCTTGATTTTAGTACTGTGTGAGTTTCCTTGTCCAGAACTATTTGAAAAATTTCTACGGTTCTTATTAAAAGTGGTATCTCAGAAAAAAGAACAATTGTCACACAACAGTTAGATGGGGGGGTTTTCTGCCTGGAAGGTTTTAAATCTTACACCAGGATAACATTTAAATCTAGATGTTATCTAAATCTAAATTCTGTTACCCTCTGTGTTTGCTTACCTACCTGCAAAATCCGTTTGTAGGTTCCTGTTTACTCAGCATTCATCACCAAACTGCCTGACCCAGCACATTGCTTGTTTGCCAGATTGCTTATTTTGACTTCTAAGTGTTCTGTGCTGATTTTGAGAGTCTGTTCTTGTATTAACTGTGGCCTCCTATTCCCACGTGCAAATCACATGTCATCACAGCACATTAAACACCAGGATTTGAACCATGTATTCCCCAGACACCAGTTACATTGTCGGGAAATGCCAATCACTGAGGTCAGAAGTTTTTGGGGATCTCTCTTTGGTGTTTGGGGAATATCTGGAGACCTGCTGAAGGTTATGGTCGGGTTGGATGGGGCTCTGTGCAACCTGTCTGTTTGAAGATGTCTCTGCCCATGGCAGGGGGATTGGGATAAAAGGCTTTAAAAAGTCCCTCCCAACCCAAATCATTCTAGGATTCCAAGTGAGCAGGTTTGGTTTGGAAGTGGAACTGGAGAAGTTTAAAAGGATTAGACTATTTAGTGGTGACTACTTTTTAGAAAGTAACGTGGTGCCCTTCAGCTGGTGGCAGAGTGGTCAAGGCTGTATATTTGCACTACTGATGGACAGAAGCAGGGAGAAAACAGCAAAAGGAGTATAATTGATGCATTTCTTGCACGTACATGACATTTTCTGCAAGCCACATGGTTTGTCCCAAACATGTCCCAGTAGCCAGTTCAATGACAGACTTTTGAATCAGATGCAGCTTTGGTCTGACCAACTTGTGTATTCTTACATTACATTTACAACTGAAATGTTGTTGCTGCCCAGGAGAATACTCTAAATGTGCCTCAGGGCAGAGTCAGACAGAATATCAGGCATCCCTTTTCATATTTCTCTTTCTATTTATTGACACAGGAAAGTGTGACACTTAAGACCTGGGGTATCAGTGAAACATGTGCAATTATATAATGATATACATATAGTATATAGCCTACTATACATATAGGCCAAATACATACTGTATAAGTGAACATGCATATAACTGACTGTATCTGGAAACCTATTCTTAAACATCTGATCTTCTGCTTGACTTAACAATTGTTCACCATTTAGTGTACAGGCATCAGAGGCTTCTGCAGAGTCAGCTAAAAGTATACACAAAATGCCTGTACAACACTTAAATGTAGAAGAACTTAGATGGGTTCTCCTCTGTGGAGAACTGTGGAGGGAAATCTTCATTTCAGACATCATTTACAGACCTCTGCTTCAATTTCAGGATGCCTGTCCTCACAGAAGCATCTCTGCTGTGCTGTGAGCAGCTCTTGTCCTTGTGTGATGTGCAACTCTAAAGCTTGTGTGCCATTGCTCCCATGGCGAGCCATACTAAGATGTTCTCTCCACTTCCTGGGAAAGGAAAGACTTGGTCCACCACTATTATAATTATAAAATATGCAGGAAGCAACATTTGTCAAATAAAATATCCCATATTCTCTGACCCAGGATACAATTTCATTTTTTTTCATTCAGAAAATGTCTGGAATCTGTGACTGAATTCTGCAGTTATATCTATATCCAGCTAGTCACAAGTAAGGCAATTTTTGCTAAGTTTGTATATGTACACTTTATGAGATTTTTTTAAAAAAGGGTTATTTATTTACAGCAAATTAAATGAGAAGGAGAAAATAACTGCTAGGAGATATGTTACCCAAATGCTTTTCTGCAGATTGCACAAGGACTTTTACTTTTCAATTAAACTGAATTCCTCTGTTTTCCCTCTTTTCTGCCCTGTCAGAAGTGGGAGCCTGATTCACAGTATGGCCACGCCAAGAAAGACCTGTCCATGGACTGCCATGCACACCAGGTCTATTACTGCAGTGCTTGGATATCTGACCTGAAAGTTACCACCAGTCTCTGAGAGGCTGGTCTAGTTTCTGTGGAGATCATCTTCCCTCCAGGTAAATTTCTGCATTTTGTAGACAATACAAGGACAACAAGGACATATTCTGAAGCACTTAATAAAAGCAGAGAATTGTAATTTTGCAAATACTAGCATCTTGCAGTTGTTTGATACAATTCCCATCTCTCAAGTACTCATCTGAGTCAAAGCTGAACACAAAACATTTTGAGGCTACAAGAATAACACCTGTTTCTAAATCACTGGAGGATGACAAAATTTTAGACAAAGTGTGTTTATTCACTATTTCCAACTATGCAGCTATCATTAGCACTGTATATAATTGAAGATAGGGAAGAACAGGACAGTCATCCTCTGGTTCATAGGAAATGAGTAGCAAATGAATTGTAGCCCCCTATTCTAGTACTACCGCATGTTACTTTGGACACAGGCATTTCAAATGTTCAGCTGTGACTGCTTATTTTCTCCTTTCAAAAGTTTATGAAGTCCTTGATCTAAGGTCACTAAAGAAATCTGAAAGCTGTAAATGAGTTCAAATGCAGTATAATGGGAAGTTAATTTTCACTGCCCTGTCTCTAGATTAATCAATTGAGGACAAAGATAAATCAAACAATATATTAACAGACTGATATAGCAACACAGAAGCTATATTTATCTGTCACTGAACCATCCACTCCAACAGCTTTATATGAATTCCTTTTCTCCAACTGGAGTAATACATGCCTTGAATGTGGCTCCTGAATATCAGATAAAGTCACGCACACTGTATCCAGTAGCACTGAATGAACCAATACCAACAGAACACTTTTGTCTGATGCTGGTTTTGCCTCAGCAAGAGCAAAAGAAAATTAAGAAGATTTGGAATACCTTATTTACTGAAGTGCCAAATGCTGTTGGAAACCAGAACTACTTTGACACCCATTCCAACATCTAAGAAACTCATTCAAGTTAAAAACAGCCTCTTTAGTTCAGGGATAAGGGACAGGCTGAGGACCTGCTCTGCTCAGAGAAGGATTCAGGGAGACCTTCCAGTACCTAAAGGGGGCTTACAACGTAGCTGGAGAGGGACTTTTGACAGGGGCATGTAGTGACAGAGTAAGAGGGAACAGCTTTAAATTGAAAGAGGTCACGGTTAGTTTAAATATTAGGAAGAAATTCTTTGCTATGAGGGTGATGAGGCACTGGAACAAGTTGCCCAGATTGTTGTAGCTGCTCCATCCCTGGAAGTGTTCAAGACCAGGCTGGATGGGGCTCTGAGCAGCCTTGTCTAGTAGAAGGTGTCACTGCCCATGGCAGGGGGCTGGAACTAGATGGCATTTAAAGGTCCTTTCCAAATCAAACCGTCCTATGATTCTGTGATTTCTAGAGATGGGGGGGAGAAAAAGGTTAAAAAACGATTGTTGCCTTTGATTAAAACAATCAAAACATAGATATTCCCTTGAGAGATCCCACAATCCACTATATTTCCTCAACATAAAAAAAGGTAGCTGTGCCTCATAAGGTACTGATGGTCACCACAGACAGAAGATTAGGTTCAGTAAGAGATCTTGAACCTAGTAGAGGGAAAAAAAATATGAGAGGCTCATGCTTTATTTTGAAACAAAATATGCTTCATAGAATATAACTTGATCTATTGAAAATAAATTCTAATGGATAGCATTTTATCCAACTCTAGATAAGAAGGAATAAAATCACTTTGTCCATTCCTGTAGCACTGTGCCGTTCCTAAAATCAAACCCCTCAACTACACCAAAGTGCAAGACAGCACAATTTTGAGTGAGGTCACATTCCCCAATTCTTTGACACTGTGGAAAGCAAATTACCATGGTTCCTGTGGAGCACCAGCTACTGTTAGATATATACCTACTGTTTTCCATAGGGCAGTCCTGCATGTTCCTACTCTATGGTTCGTCCTGACGGACACAGCTGGGTAGGAGATCAAAGGACGTGCTAAACCCCTGTTTCTTGTGTGGGAGTCAGAGAGAGGGGTGAAGCACTGAGGTGCCAAAGCAGGATTTTTTCTAGGCATTGAGCTGAGGCACTGTTGAGGCTGGATAATAACTATAAGGGCAGGGGAACAGCCAGTGACTGCTCAGAAGAGCCAGTGGGGAAGAAAAGACGCAGCAGAGAGGCTCAGAGATTACTGCTTTGAGAACAAGTGAAAGGCTACCATGTACTGATTTCTGGTCATCAGCATTGCTTAAGATGAAGCACAAGAACCGGGCCAGTTCTTGCATTATTACAGTAAGGTAAAAGTATCAGACTCCCAAGCTAGAGGTGGTGTCATTTTATATGTCAGCCTCCAACACGTGCTCCTTCTAATCTATCTCTCCGTAGAGCATCTCTTCAACATTTGTTGAGGAGAGATTTCTAATTTTTCTCTCCTGTTGGTCCTCCTTTGTTGTAGCTCAGTAAGTAGGCACAGTGCCTAAATGTCAGTGACATTGCATTAATTCTGGGGATGGACCAGCTTGAGTAGGAAGCCAGTTATGCAAGTGGTGTGCCCAATGCATGTCATCTCCAACATGGAGTAATGTTCCACCATCGTATTTTGACACAAAGTGCCCATCTCCACACCTCTTTCTTATGGCTTTTGATTATGTAGGGCTGTGTTTTCATAGAATCACAGAATGGTTTGGGTTGGAAGGGACCTTAAAGATCATCCATTCCAATCCCCCCAATGTGGGCAGAGACATTTTCCACTAGACTGGATAACCCATCCAACCTGGCCTTGACCACTTCCAAAATTGGGGAGTCCATAACTTGTCTGGGCAACCTGTTCCAGTGCCTCACCACCGTCACTGTAAATAATTTCTTCCTAACAGCTAATTAAGTTTTTTTTATTTTTTCTTCATACATTTATTGTTGCGCATCATTGCAGAGGGGAAGTGGGAAAAGTGTTCACTTCTTTATTAGTTCCACTCACAGAAGTAAGTGGGGGTCACAAAAAGTCCCTAGGAAATTAATTATTCAGAAAAATAAGTGTGTCATTACTACAGATTGGTAGCAACATAAAAGCAACTACCTAAAGAAATAGAGACCAGCCTAAAAACATTTCTACTCTACTCTAAAAGTACTAAATAACATTACTATAATTAATGAAAAAAAAAGTTGATTTTAACACTGCTTCTTTTCGTTTTTAAAGGAAACCATTTTCATAATTTTAACACACTTTCGTCAAGGTTAGAGTAAGTGGGAAGTGTTAATGGAACCAGCATTGTAGAGACACACATTCTTACACTAGAACAATGCAGCATGGAGTGTTTAAACATTTCACCCTGCCCCTAGCCTCAGAAATTATTCTATTTCTATAATGTGAAATTATTTTACATACATAATACTTTCTTTACTGCTTCCTCTATCACTTGGTAAATAGGTTTTTAAAAAGGAAAAATGTTCTTTTTCTGCTGATCTGTTTTTTATAAAGAATGTAGAAAGAACCAACAAACAAAAAGCCCTTGAGAATTGATGCACTAGCTAATGACTATGTTGAAATCTCTGGTTAAAAGGTTTACTTTTTTCTGTGGTCTATTCCCACAGGTACAAGAAAAAAAAATATTTAAACCCAGTCCACTGGACGGAATGATTCTTTACAGCTTGACTTTTCCATTTTGTGTAAATCCTTCTTTACCATAATGAATTAATTATCCATAAAATGGAATAAGAGGAGTGATGTTCCTATTCTACAGCATGATATAGTCACAATAGAACTAGAAATTGAAAGGATAAATCTTGCAATGAATGGTGACATGCTTTATACATATATAAGTACTACAGAAAAGATGTTATTAACATTCCTCAGTTTTAATAAGTTCTTGATCTTGATCCAGCTGAGAATTCAGAACCCCAATTGCAATCTAATGCCCTTCCAGAAATAGCACAAAATAAAACTCTCTTGTCATTGACTTCCTCATGGGCACAGTAGCATGCCCAGATTTTTTCTTTCTGTGGGGTTAACTGAAAGACTGTGAATATTACAAAAACTAGGCCAGCCTGTGAGGCTAGCTCCTGGAACAAGCACATGCTCCATGCAAGCAATGGTACTGCATTCATGGAAGTCCTAAAATCACTCCCATTCAGTCCACACTGGATTTTTTACTACAAAGTCAAACTAACAACAAATTGTTGTCCCCTCCTTTAATGGTACTTTGAAAGTAAACAGAGTAGAGAACGAAAGAAACACACATTATTCACTTACCTAGAAGAGAAGAAAGGAACATTCAGCACTTAATTCCCTGCCTCAATGTGAGACATCTAGAGAGAAAGCACTGCAGAGCAAGCTGAAGCAATTTCCTTCATGGCCTGAAGGGAGAATATTAACTAAAGCACAGCTAGAAAATACATGTCCCAGAGCAGAAACTGGACAGATCCTCCAAACACCAAGCCTCTGCTGAGACTGATACTAAGTTGAATTTCAGAATCCTGCTATGGGTGGTGCTGACTTTTACTCACAAACGGCATCTCTCCAGCTACAACCCAGAAGGTTGATCAGAAATCAAATAGCCAATTATATGTATTTATTAGAAAAATAGGTTTGAGAAATTCCTATCTCTGTCTCAATCCTCTCTTGCTACCACTAACAGGAGATTTTTGTATCAATTCTGCCTTTTCCCTGCCTGCTATTCCATGCCTACTCAGCCTGTTTGGGGCTGTAGGCTCACTGCAGAAGGGATCTTTTCTCTGTAGCTTTGCACATACTACTGAATAAAAAATGGGCTTAGCTCACTGTTTGACTCTGAAGCCAAATGGCATCAATCAACATCCGTCTACATTTCATTACACTTGGTCCTGTATCTTTTCTGACTCCCTGTAATGTATCTATGACATTGTTATTGTTTTGCTCTTTTTCTGTTCAAAGTATCCAAGAGAAAATGAGCCTGTGTCACAGCCAGCCTCAGCAGAGAGTAAAAGGGTATGGATGTTACGTGTGTCCTGAGTCATATCATGAAGGCACATAAGGTTATTTGAGGGCATATGAGCTGCTGAGATAGTCCTGAAGGGCTCTGCAGACTGGAGGAATCATGGACTTGTCCCTGTTGTTGACTAAGAATTGTCCCTGGCAAGTGGTCATTGTCTCACACTGAAGTAAATGGTCAGAGCCAAAACCTTGATTTGGACAATTGACACAAGCTCATCTGCTAACCCTATCTCATTTAGACTGTTATTTTATATAGCCCTATATAATTTCTATACTGAAAAAGGAACAGTGCCTGAGCTCATAATCAGGCCAACAGTGAAACTGGCTGACACTATCTGGTCATAAATGCAATTCTAAAAATCCCCTTCCCTTCAAAAAAGGGCAGCCATTGCCAAAACAACTTCAGGACACGTTCTTTGGACTGTACTAACTCTTGAACCTCCTGAGCTAGTTGGGATGGCTAAAGCTGCACCAGAGGCTTTCTCACAGTTTAACAGAATAGAAAATCAAGTTGTGTAACTCGGGCTCAGGACTTAGCTCTGTTTTAATTGCAGTCGAAGACTCCTGTCTCCCATTGCAATCTAATTTATAGCTACTGTGATGAGGAGACAGGGAGAAAAGCAGTTATTACGTGTGGATATTGCTCTTAGCAAAATCGCAAAAAAAAAAAAATCCTGCAGGTCTTCCAACATTTGGGGATAAATTTGTCAAATTGTTAAATTCACTATCTATTCCTTCTCCTTTAGCACTGTGCCCTTATAAATTTTAATGTATTTCTTTTCTATCAAAAGTATTATTTGGTATAAGTGACAAAGTGACACATTTGGTAGCTTTGTAAATATACATTTGAAGACTCCTGGCTGTCATAAAATAACTGGGCTGTCAGATTGCAAAGTCGGAGTGAAGCAAGGTGGTTAACTGAAATGAGACTCCCATGAAGAATTTTCTTGTCACTCTGTATGTGGAGGCATCTGCTGCAAATTCAGGCTCTCAAGTCAACAGACACTTTGATCACAGGATGATTTATGTCAGCCATCAAATGTCTGAGTGGTAACCACACATCTGTCACCAGGACAATGTGGCATAAAAGAGAATTTAATTGCTTTTGGATTATAAATAAAATGAACATTACAGGAATAAATTATGAGATCACTGTTAATTTGTCGATCATGCTATCAAGGGCAAGAAAAACTATTGGGCATAAAAAGCAAAGTTATTTTTGCTCCTAGGAGATGCACTTAGGAACGTTTTAATAACAAATGGCAATAATCTCTTTTTGGTAGGTACATACAATCTGGAAAAAAAATTGTCAGTGTTGATGAATCTGGCACGTCTGTCTTATTTAATCAACTCTTGCAGGTGCTAATGGAGGAAGCAATCTGGGATAAAGGACTTGTGAAAGTCAGCTATTAAAGATATATTTAATATCCAGATACTCTTCTCGTATTTCCTTCCTCCCAGCCATTACTTAAAACTGATGGCTTGGAAGACAATCACTTTTGAGACAGAACAAGCTGTGTACTCAACACCATAGAAAACTAGTTTGTGCTTGATGTCCAAGCAAGTTATGGGTGTCTAGCACACCAGAACGACACAAACTTCCCTGTCTAGCCAGTGGAGAGGGGTCTAGACCTCAGCTGGACTATAGGGTTTGAATTTAGATAAATATTTGCATGTGGACAAGGTGTCCATATACTCATTGCTGTCAGTGGTTAATAAGGATTTGACTCAGTTGCCATAAGGTGATGTCCAGTGTCCTTTCAGTGGCCCTAGGCTACCTGAGACATCTACACAGGCTTGGCAGAGATGACTCATGACCTCTTCCCTTCTGGATTAGCAGCAGAAGACAAGGAAGGATTCCCCATGGCAGCAAAATTCCACCAGATGCTGACATTAGAGAACTGAATCTGGCCTCTACTCAGTAAGGTCAAGTCCATCACTTTATCCCTTGATATGGAAGGAGCCCACCTTCATTCTCCTGGTTCTCCAAAGCATCCTGTAAGGCCAAATGCATGTTATTTGAGTGTTGCTAAGCTCAAGTAAGGCTTCCACAACAGGCAGCAGGAACACAGCACAACGGGCCTGCAAAGCATGTCATAAGGGCCATAATTTTCCAGATTGCAAAAATAGAAGGGAGCAGGGAGAGCTGTATTTATCTCTTGCCACTGTGACCCCAGTCAGGTCACAGAAATTTATTCTCCAGCCTCCCTTATTTTTATGTGTCCTTTCAATTTAAGAAACTTGTGAGTCTCACCTTTCATAGAGAATGTATAGGCTTTTGGGGTCCAGATCTCAGTTTCACATATAAAGTGTTAGTGGAGTAGCACAGTCATAGTAGCAATAACAGAAATCACCTTCTCAGCATTTTTACATGGACTGGTGAAGTGTGTGGTGTAAACTCCAAGTTAAATGAAATTAATTGCCAACTCTTGAACCTGTACCAAGTGTCACTTACTGTAACATGCTACAGCATGACTTGTGAGCATGATTTGATTCTCATACAGCCCTAGTGAGAGGTGTAAATAATACACACATGCATGAGTAACCACTCCTGGACAGAGGTTAGAAGACTAGTCTAGGGTGAATTATTCATTGTGAGGGATTTAACTTCCCAAATTAATCCAATATTTCTGCTCAGCAATGATTGGCATCCAGGTTTGAGGCCTGGTTGCCCCTGCAAACTGACTTAAGTGACATAGAAGCAGCAGAGAGTTGTCAAAGACTGCCTCAGGGAACATTACTGTACAGAATTTGCTGTGACTGGTATCACAAGAGGATAAGGGGTCTATGTCATGTTCTTTTCCAAGATCTGCCTAAGATGTATGACAAGGAACAGCTGCTGTTTCCTCAGGTCAGTTTACCTTAACTCACATGCAATTGCTGAACAAGTTGTTTCAGTTTATGTACAGGACCTTAGCTCTACCAAAGCATGAAGGAAGAAAAAGCTGTCTTCAAACCTCTTATGGCTGATTCTGTATCTGAATATTAATTGATTATTTGGAGTGTGCAGTCACAATTAGACTGTACTATATGTTCTTCCTTATCATCTTCAGTAAATTAATAATCAGTATAAAGCATGCAAATGAACTCTAGTCCCACCAAAGCCTATTCCCTGAGTTTGGACACAGAAAGCCTTTCTCTTCTCCAGAGGAAGGGTTTCTGCAAGTAAAAATGATACAAAAGGCGAGCAGCTTAGTGCTTTAAAAGACTTGTAGGAATGGTCAGAGAGGATCAGGTGAGGACATAGGACATTAGTCACTTAACCCTAACCCTAATAAATTATATTTGGTGTGGCGGTGCACCAGGCAGCCCCTGTGGAGGCTGCCACTTCTACACCTAGCACCGCCGGAGTGGCCACTAACACCACTGCCCCGGCTCCTAATGATGATTCCGGGGGATTCAGCATGTGGGTAAACACAGAAGTTGAGTGGGCTGATCCCCCGGGAAGCGTAGAGTCATTGGGAGGAGTCTGAGGGCTGGCCACTCCCCCGGGGATGTCAATCCCCGGGCTCTCCTCCCCCTGTTCTCGAAGTTTCTTTAATTAATTGTCAATCTGTTATGTCTGTTAAGTTGTCCATCCCTAAACCCTTCCCCTTTCTCCTCCTTGTCCCTAGAACCTTCTACCCTATCCATTCCCTCATTGGTTGTATACCTCGAACCCGCCCCTGAGTCCGCCTTGGGTCAATATTCATTGGTTTATTCATATTACGTAATTTATCCCCATTGGCCCAGGGAACTATCTCCTCCCATCTCCTCCCAACTCCTCCCCTCCTTAAAACCCTGTGTAACCCCTTGTTCTGTGCCTTTTGTGCCTGGTCCCCTTGATTGCGTCTTGACCCCACGTCTCTCCCTGCGAGGCTGGGGAATAAAGAACTTTCGAATTTGCCAGCACAAGAGGTCTCCTCTCACTCTTTGTTCCCGTCTCTGCTACTTTCAACCGGCTACAGTTGCGCCTACCCTGTGTGTCGGGGCTTCTCCACCGTGGCAAGTGCTGGGGTTGCTAGGCGACAGCCTACTTCAGGGGCAGAGTCGCCAGAGACAGCAGCCTAGGCACCTTTTTGGGGTGACCGAGCACTGAACGTCGTTCTGCCTGGCCACGCCGGGCCAACAGAGTGGTCAGCGGACAGCGACAATTTGGGGTGTTGGGGCAGCGCCGAGTTAGGGTTAGGATTAGACTTAGGGTTAAGCTACTTTTAATAAGATGTAGAGATCTTAAAGGAAGGTGTCTGAGGAAATGTGAGGAAACAGGAGCTGCTATTAGACACAAAACACTAGGCTGAGTAAGAAGCTGAAAATACTGTGGGAGCACAAGGAAATCACAGAAAGGGGAAATGAGGATTAAGACATCCAGAGGCCAGAGCAAAGATGAGATGACTACAAGCTCTTGCTAAGAATAAATAAGATGACTGTAAGCTCTTGCTTCTTCACATAAATTCTTATGCCGAACAGTAAGTATAGTTTTAAATTTACAAAAAAAAACCCTCAGATTAGGCCTTTGCAAATTATTCTAATGGGAAATACCCTGTGTAAGAGGAAATTTTCTTGGAGTTAGTGGTGTTCCCACCATTGAAAGTCTTTCAAAGCAGAGGATGGAAATTATATCTATAGTGACATAACATATCCAATCTTCACTGAACCAAAGGAATGGACAAAATGGTTTCCTGATGTCCCTTTCTGAGTCTTGGCTAAACAAGTGGCAAGTGGACTCAGAGACTGTTTTAATGCCTGACTGTTTTTCAACAATGGTTCACTTATCTCCTACAGACCCATCCACCCTCCACTGAGCCAGAGGTGAGAAAATCACCTGTGACACTTTAGTTCTCCACTTCAACAATGGAAGTGCAGCACTCCTAATCTTTTTCATGGATATTCCTTGCACTGCTTTCAGAGAGAAGTAACTTACCTCAATAATCAGACATTTTAAACCAAAGCATTTCTCTTCAAGCAATGAGGTATCAGTAGGACCTCTGGCTTCATAGGCTTTTAGACTTGCAGAGGGAATGCGTTTATTCACTTTCTTTTTACTCACTGGCCCTAATGAATTATAATGATGTGATGCATTATAAGCTGGGTTGATAAGAAGTGTTTGGCAAGACTGATATCCCAAGCTATTCTAATACAATAGGAGAAAGCCTTTGTGGCCCTGTCTTTTCAAGGGCAGATTGAAACTAGAAATCCTAGTGACCTCTCTAACCTCTTTATCTGCTCAACAACAGAACTGTGGATATGGCAGTTAAGATCCCCCAAAAGAAACAGGCAGACTTTTTGAAGAGGTCCTCTCACTTCTCTTCTTTCTCCCTTCATAATATTCAGCCATTTCTAATACTTGCAGAATTTTGACGTGCCAAAGCTACTCAAAGTTCACCCGGTGACACAGACTGGCAAATGCCACAAGTTTGTGTATGACAGAACTATTTGAAGGATGTACAAAGTCATGCAAAGTTGTTACCCATAAGGGCAGATGTAGCCCAGTTTCATAAAGAAATGGCTGGAAAACAGATTAAAAATCCTTTTGCCCTGCCACTATTTCTGCACATGGAGTAGTAAGGTCGATTATAACATGCCAAAAAAAAGCACAAGACTGGGAGCCTGGAGACCTGAAGACAGTGGGAAAACCTGCCAGTGCTAGTGTTGACTAGGATAGAGTTAATTTTCTTCATAGTAGCTAACATGGGTTTTGGATTTGTGCTGAAAACAGTGTTGATAGTTCAGGGAAGATTTGGTTATTGCAGAGCAGCACTCACACAGAGTCAGGGTATTTTCTGCTCCCTACACGACCCTACCAGGAAAAGTGGAAGAGGGAAAGGATTTGGAAGGGGACACAGCGGATTCCAATTTGGTAATGTGACTTTGCTACATGGGAAAAAACACATGGCACTTCTCATCTGGTTTCTTTTTAAAGCTGATCTCTCTAATTTCTTGCATTCAGATATTCCGGCCTCCACCCTTTGGGTCCTGTGTCTTAGATGAAGCGGACAGACCACAACAGGAACTGTGCCTGTGCTACGGTTTCTTGGGGACTCTGGGTTACAGATGGGTTCTCTGATGTCTCACTCCATGTCCCCCTCTTCAAAAAGAGCTGTTTCGATAATAGCTGGTTCACTACTTACTAGTGAGCATTACTTTTGTATCTCTGCAAAAATACGCTATTTTAACATAAAAGTCTGCAGGTAAAAATATACTGACAGCAGAATTTCGGTGTGAACCATTAAAATGCACCTGAAGATGACCATCCTGCTGTTGTTTTGAATTGCTTCCTGCAGCTTTCTGTGGACTACTAGTCAGAAAGAAAATACTAAGAAAATTTAAATTAGCCCCTGGACAATACAAATGCAACTAGACTTGGATTCATACGTTCTGATTTCACACTGTGTTGCCTGAGGATATACAGAGTGCTAGTATGAGGCAGCATTCCCCCCAGCTCTACTTAAAGTTGTGTCTTATTCCTACAGCCGTAAAATACACTAAGTGAGAGGTCAGGTATTTTATTCACATGATGTGAATTTCTCCAATGGGATTTTGTAACAAAATAAAAGCAGACCTTCCTAAAACTCTTGAGTTGTGATGAAAAACAACATCACAGCTCTGTTTTGGCATTTTTAACACTTGGAAAAGGATTGTCTGATACTAACTGTTGCTGGGGATGCAGCACGGCTGTCTTTGTGCAAGAGGCAATATTTATACAAACCTCTTTGCTTTTTTCATTCTAAGCAGGGACATCTGCTATTTACCAAAAGTGAAAGGCAATTTCAGTGAGTATTTTATTTCTGAAAAATATTCAAGCAAGGTTATTACAGTATAGCAAACTTACACAGAAACTTGGGTGTATTGCTTAAAAAAAAAAAAAATTAAAGACGAAGCCTTCTGCAATCCAGACCACTGCTTGTGTACTTTCTGAAGCTTTATAGCCACTCCGGGAAGGTACGTTTCTTCGTATCTGACATCAAGACAGGTAACACAGAATTAGTCTTAATATGAACCACTTTTCTCCCTCCCTGGCTCGCTGCTTCCTCTCCTCTTTCCCCTGTAATGCTTTAGTGCCTTGAAGGCCAACTGGAAATGCCATGATACAGTTGCCTGTATGTGCTAGCAATGACTTGGTGGTTGTCAGAATTTGTATTGATTGCAGGGGAACTGGGACATCTAGCTCACAGGATCTTCATTGGAAATTCATGATTTTGGTAAGTTTGCAAAAACTAGCAGAGGAAAAAAAAAGTTTTGTTTTATAGGATTTTTTTTAAAGTGCATTGAAATGAATGCTGATTGGAGCTGTTTAGTCCTTCCCTTCCCTCACTTAGGAAAATATGAGATGCTTTTCGTCACTAACTTAGAGTGTTATTTTGGAACAGCTCTCTTGCTAAAATTTCAGGTCAATGCAGAGACACTGTCTGGACAGAAGGCCATTTAAAGATTTCTTTGAGACCATTCTATGTTCTCTGGCTCCAGCCTGTGTTGGTCTGAGAGCTGACTCTCAGCTGGTGAGGCTGATGCACCTTTCCTTTGAGTATCACTCCATTTCTTGAATATATGTACAGCAATTTTTATTCACATACCTAACAAAAGTGTCAGGTTTGCAGTACAAACAGAATTTAGTTTGAAATAATTCCTGGCACAACTGTGATTCCTGATGAATAACACTGCACAGGGTTATTTGAACAGTAATGGCTCCCACAGAGGCAGTAGTTTTGGAACTGTATTATTATCAAGAAAGTTTGAATTACTACCAATACATATATGTTTGCAATCTACTTTAAAAATTTCACTGTTTCACTATTTTTTACCCTGCTTAAAGTACGGTTGAGATGTCCATGAATTGTGGACCAATATTCTGAGCAGTTTTAAGAAGGTTCTGTGGAAGTGAGTTTGATGTTAATAAAGCAACCACAGATTTTTGTTTGTTTGCTTGTTTAATGTAAATGTTTTATGTGTGTGCCCTATGGGGAAATAAAGAGACAAAAAGGTACAAGCTGTATAAATGAAGCAGTACACAAAACAAAAATTAACTCAAGTCTACCTCCGCTTTGGCGAAGAAACCTGACTGTTTGCAAATATAATACAATTATCTGCTTGAGTTTTCAGGTGAACAATTTGCAATAATTTTAACTACTCAGTTATACATACCATCCTTGGGACAGGCTATCTGGGCTTAGACCCTGCAGTCCTGTATAAGAAAAGGCTGTATCATCTACACACTTAAAACAGATCCCAAAGATACAGATACTGCTAATGGTTCAGTTGACCCATCGTAAATGACAGAAAAAAGGTTGCCTCTCCATTTTTAAGATTTTAAGCAACACTGCACCTTGAGGGCTGACTTACTTGCTAGGGAAATTTGGGCTTACTTACTTGCTAGGGAATTCCCACTCAGCTGGGAATGGACTGCTGGAGAAGAGCACAGGATAGATCTTGCTTATCCCGGATACTGAGACAACATTCTGGCACTCCGATGCCAGCAGTGCCAGCATCATGGTCCAGCTGGTGTGAAGCCAAGATTCTTCTCACATTTTTGTATCCACATTGCTTGGAGATTAGTTTAGACACAGTTGTAAGTTTGTCTCCAAAGGCTTCAGGGAGAGGAAGAGCCAGGCATATTCAGTCTTTTAGTTCTTACTTTCAGAACTGCTCTTAATTGTTTAAGATGTAAACATATGCAAGTTGATTGAGTTCCCACTTGTGACCATCCTTCCTTGGAAGTAAATATTATCTCTGTATTTCTAGCCATGTTTTCCAAAAAAACAGTCTATTGGGTTGATTTCCAGATAAGGCAACCTGGTAAGAGATGTTTGATATCAGGGAGCAACCACCAGCACTACAGTCTGGGGACCTCAAATTCAAACACACACTTATTTCTGTTCAACAATCTGTCAGTGTATGGGGTCAAGATCTGCAGCTATGTGTGGAAAGCGCCTGAATGATTTCTGCATGGTAAAAGTAGATCACACCTACTTTGAACAGGGACTTTGTTTCCTTGCATAAGTTTGTTGGGGGAGTGAGAGGGCATGCAAGATCATCTAAAGCTGTCCCCTGACAGACTTCAGCATCCCAAAGGGAGAAGGGAGAGGAAGTTGTACTCCAGATGTTTTTCCAGAGGTTTTTGTAATTGGTTTGTTGTTGCTTGCTGTTATTTTAAAGTTCTGATAGCATCCTTGGGCTCAAAACTGGATCCAAGTAATAGGCAGAGTCAGATACACACAGGTTAACAGGAATAACGTGGTGGGTAAGGGCAGAATCTCTTACACCTTTTGTCAGCAAGTGATCTAAAGTAGTCCATTTTGACTGTACCTATAATCAGTGTAAATGTGTTGGAGGTGATTCATCCCGTCCTAGGATGAGTATTGACTTTGGATGAGCTACCCACTTTTATTGAGTATAGAGGGAAACAGAATGGACTAGATGTTAAAGAGTTAAAGACTGGAGGTGAGTAAAATATAGCACATCCGTAATTGTAACTAGGGAGACTTTTGTGTCTTTATTAGATACAGCTTTAAAATAGTAGTACTGTGGGAATCCATTGACCTCACAGATGTGAAGACAAAATTTTTCCTGCAGACGACAAAATTGTTTGCTTAAGAGAGATTTTTATTTACATAACCACTAATAAGCAAGTTAGGCTTTCATTACTTTCATTATGCAGGCTGACTATTCAAACTGATATTGCCACAAGTCAGATTTCCTTTGTCCAGAAAAAAAAAAAGGATGCTGTCTTTGGATACATGCAGTGAAGTAATAGGACTTCAATGATCAGGAGAATGCATGAATGTATCACACAGAGCTTTAAATCAGATGGCATGTAAAGTGAATGACAGCTCCTATTTCTAAGTAAGGTATCTTTAAGCTGTGAAGAATTTATAATGGAATGACCGATACTGACAGGAATGTTTTATCCCCATCCTTTGATTTCAAAGTGTTGTAAGTCAGAATTGATGAGGACCCCTCTGAAGTAAAGAGAAGAACTAAGTTCAGAGTTGGTCTCTGTGCAGGTCAGAGATAGAAGTGAACTGTGTTAGGGAGCTGCAAGTGATTGCTTCATGATTTAAAAAAGGTGATGAAAAGAGTTTTTAACCTGAATCCACATGGAAAAGTGAATAGAACTAAGATAATTACAAAAACTACCAACAATTGCCCTTGAAAAAAGGAACAAAAAAGAAAAGAAAGCAGACTCAACTGTCTATTGTGTGCTTATAAGAAAAGACAAACCTTAATATGCACAGTACACGAGCAACAAACATTAACGTGCACAACAAACATTAACGTGCACAACAAACATTAACGTGCGCAAATCTGTCTTCAGAGAGGTGTACAGAAGACCAAGACAAACTCTTCTCAGGAATGCACAACGAAATTACAACATGCAATGAGCACCTGAAACACGAAAAGTTCTGGTTATATACCAGGATTACTTTCTATTCACCAAGAACCTGGTCAAATAGTGGAAAGGGGTTCTCAGAGAGGCTTTACAGTCTTTGCCTTTGGTGATACTCAAAAGTGAGTTGGACATGGCCCTTATCAGCCTTCGCTAACTGCTCCTGCCTTGTGTAGGGGTTGGACTAGATGACCTCTGGAGGTCCGTTCAAACCTAAATTATTGCTTGAATCTACAAAAAATGCATGAACACTTACTAAAGGCTTGGAAGATCTGCCTTTGCTGAGTCTAACAAAGCACAGTTACTGAAAAAATGTCAGTTCCCTGAAAGAAAGACAGAAGGGCTCTGATCTCATCTACCTCATGTTTGCTTGTTTGTTTGTTTAAGATTCCCAGTTGTTAGAATATTCCTTGTTCTAGAATTCAAAACAGATTTTTGTTTCCAAAAATTCCAAAATAAATATGTTTGGAAATAATCTCAAACGTTTGGATTAGCGCCCTGAAATGAGTTCACATTTGGTTTGAATCAAGGAAAAAGATGTGGGTCGACCTTTACTAAAAAGAAAAGCTGAAAAAAAAAATCCATTTTTTGCAAAAAAGAAAAAGCTTAACATTTTCTATATGAACACAAGATACAATTTCAGCAAATTATTTAGGTGTGTTTATACTTTGGAAGAATGTATTAGCTTTTTTCAACCTATCACTGAGCCAGAGAAGCTGTGTTTGTAGCAAGAGCAGAGCAGAAGGAGGTGGAGAGAAGGAAGCAACACAATGAGAGGCTTGGAGATGGTCTTTTCTCCTTTCTTAGTCATCTGGGAACTATCCTCGTGTGATTGAATGTTTCTTTAGGCAGTTTGTTTCTTTTTACCAGTCTGTAGGTCTGCAGGTCTGCAAACGCACATTGGAGGACAGCAGAGGCAGCCAAGAGGCCTCTGTTTGGCATAGGGAGGAAGAGGAGGACACTATTGGAGAGTATCTGAGAGCAGCTCTGGAGGCATTGCAGTCAGCAGGACCAGGAATGTCAGGTCCTAAAAAATGCTGTCAGCCAGAGAGGTACCAGAAGGAGATCAGTAGCATTAGAACCTCAAGCAAAACAGGAGGTTCAGGGAACAGGGAAAAGTGTCTGAATGCCTGAAAGAAGTTGCCAGGTCCCTGCTCTGGTCTGCACTAGAGATCTAAGGCAGCCTATCTATTTGGTGATCAGAGAAGCAAAGCAGGGAACTGGCTCCAGTATTAGGGAACAAGTGACCAGAAGCCAGGTATAAAAAACAGGGAATGGGGAGAATAAGACAAAGGAGGATGGCACAGACAAAACAGCCAGACAGGCATGGCAGAATAAATTTTGAGAAGTTGGTAGAAACAAACTCATAAGAAGCAAGGCAAAGAGAAAGAGCAACCCGGGAAACAGGGAAACACACACAAAGCAGAAATTGATGGAAAAGTGCACGAATGGGTAGCAAGAGGTAGCATGAAGCAAATTGAGACTGTAACACTCTTCATGCTCCCTGCCAGCTGGACATCTGTCTGTTTTCCTGAGGGACAAAAGAGAGGATGGTAGTGACAGGTGATAATTTTGTATGTACACAGAGAGTTTTCATCTTGAGAAGAAAAAAAGGTCTCTGTCCTTATGTTTTAGATTTTCTGTTTAATTACACCTAATGGCATCTTCCTCAGTGCATTACACACCAGAGCAGCTGTCACTAAAGCAGGATCTTTCTGCTCTGAGAGTCTAATGACCTATCATTTTTGCTTGACAGTAGGAGAACCATTGAACTGCTGTGAACTATTTATGATTGTACCTGGTGACTTCTTTCTGCCTTCTGACCTCCCAGTGAAAATGGAAAAGTTACTCACCGTTTTTTAAGGGAGAGGTTTTTCCAAACTTGTCTGCAACATCCTTCTTCATACAACACTGCTTTTTCAGAAACCTGACTTCTGAGATTAGGGTGAGGGATTGATTGTTAGCCTTTTCTACTATGAACTCCTGCTTCCTCTGCCTTCATCATGACTGAAAGAAAGGGTGAATAAACCCACTTAGCTTTTCTGAAGTGTAATAAGAAAGACTAAGAAATTTATTTTACCAGAATTAAGGGTATACAGTCAACCTTGAAAGAAGTCCTGCTCACGTGGCGTCATGTCATCCCTGGAAGTGTTCAAGGCCAGGTTGGATGGGGCCCGGAGAAAATTGGTCTAGTGGGTGGCATCTGTGTCCATCATGAGAGAGTTCAGACAAGATGATCTTCAAAGTACCTTCCAACCCAAACCATTCTGTGATTTCTATGATTTCTGTGGCAAAAACAACTGAAAGACTATTATATGTACAAATGCCAAGCAGCAAGACCATCATCTGCATAGGAGTTTTGTTAACCCTAACAGGAATACTGTGATGAGTTCTACTTTGAAAATCATCTTGGAAATTTCAGACAAGATAAACCAATTGCAAATCAGAGGCTGTAGCATATGGGTGCACTCTGTTTTTCCAATACTTTCTCCATTTATAGAACAACAACACATGAATTGCCAACTGAGATGAGAAATATTCATTTAGGAAGTAAGATGCAAAACTTGTTTTGTCAATAAGATTCAATAGCCTTCAGATCCTTACTAAGGGGTGTGTAAATCACAAACGTCTGCCTTTAGCTCAAGAAGAAATGTCTTTCTAAAATCTTTGCCCTAATTGAATTGCAGCCTTTCGGAAATGAAAAAGAAAATATTATTATCATCCTGGGATTTGAGGGCTTCAGATAGCACATTAGAAGACTGAATTAGTTTCTTTTGGCCTTATCATCATGGCTTTGTTTAGATTTTCAGCAGAAGTTTGGGTGTGAGCTTATGAACACGATGAGACTTGCCCATTTTGGATGCTGTTTGCATGCTGCAAGATCTCAGACAAGTTGGCCCCTCTACATTACTCCCCACATGTCAAAACACATCTACTGTGTCTGCAGGCCCTCAGATCTCCTTCAATACATTGCTGCTAGGCCCTCTACAAGGTAAGGAGAGAACGAGCAAGTGGCCACTCTCTCATCTGATGAATTGCTATAATCTTTATGGCTAAAAGGAAGCTGGTCTGATTTTCAAGGATCACTAGCTGTTAGCAAAACTCAATTAACTGTTTGGGCTGCCACATAATTAAAGCACAGATATGTTAAATCATAACTTGTCTTCACTGAATTCCTGGAGCTGTGTGTAGCACAAGGCACATTTGCCCCTGGACTCCTCTCCTGTATAAAGTCTTTTTCCCAGGAAATCATAAGATGAAAATACAGCGACCTACACAGTGTTCCTGGAGGGACGTAGTTGTGATGTCTGCCTAATGCAATGTCGCTGATGTCATCTTCCCTGCACGAGTAGCATTTTGCAAGTGTGCTGCTCTGAAGAAATATACTACAGAAATGCAAAGTAATAATAAAACATTCTTGCATTCTGATCATGAAACCCCATTTTCTCCAGTCTTTAATCACCATATACACATGTTTCTGCTGTAATTTACAGAAGAAAGTAAGCATAGATTTAACTAAAAAAAACGGGTTGTGGTTTTTTTCATTGTACCTGGCATTTCAAGTTGAGCACTTGTTTGAAAGCTTCTTTTTTTTGGTCTGTATACTTAACCTTAGTGTTCACTTATAGCTCTGTTGATAAAATGCAGTAATTAAAAGGGTTATGAGACGGGTGGAGTCAGCAGAGAACCTGAAGAGAAGTCCAAGTGCAAGCATTATGATTCTAGGGGTTAATTACTCCTTTTAGGATGTTTGATTTCTGTGAAATTCAATATGCCTTTCTATCCTGGCAGCTGAAAAATAACATTAAACTTCCAGAAACTGGCTGCATAGAACAGATCTAACTATCATTACAATTACTATAGTGCCTTGTGGTTTTTTGTTGGTTTTTTTTTTTTTTTCTGAGATGTTTAGCTGCTTATGACACAGAATTGATTCACATCAGACCAGGGATACCCTTGGAACAGAATATTCTGTTGTTTTTATCACAGTATTGAACTCACATCTCCCTGGGAGATATTCTCCTGTGGTCTGAAGACCTCCCTAGGCATGACGTTGCTAGACCGAGTGATGAGCGAGCTGTTGATTTAAGAACCCAGCATGGATCTCAGCTCTTATTGAAGAACTCAGCATGGAAAACCCTACAGAGGGTGGAAGCAAGGACAGGTAGCCTAGGAGGAGTCCAGAGAAAATGTCCAAGCAATCAGGGATCAAGTTAGGAAAGCTAAAGCCCGGATAGAATTAAATCTGACCAGGGATGTAAAAGACAACACGAAAAGCTTCTACATAAATATGTAGGTACATTGGTGATAAAATGAAGACTGGGGAAAATGGAGGCCACCACTGGAAGGAAAAGGGAGATGTAGTCACCTGGGACATGGAGAAAACTGAGGTACTCAACAGTATTGGGATCAGCACGGTTTAATGTCTTTGTTGGCAACATGGACTGGGGATCAAGGGCACCCTCAGCAAGTTTGCTGACAACACCAAACTGTGTGGTGCACTTGACTTGCTGGAAGGAAGAGATGCCTTTCACAGGGACCCGGGCACACTTGAGAGATAGGCCAGAGCAAATAGCATATAGACCAAAAATTAATGTCCCCATGTTCATCCACCTGTATGTTTTAATTTGCCCTTTTTATTCTTGCTTCTTACCTTCTACTTTCCACCACAGAAAAACCGGGGCATAAAAAATGCCTTTATTGGAAGGGAAAACCAGCAAAATTTGCCATGTTTAATTTGGGAGAGAGTCCAACACATATTTTCTTTCTCAGGAATTTTCAAGGACAGCTGCAAACGACAAATTTTCAAGACCATGTTTGCTCATGTTTTTATTGACTCTTCCTTCCCCTGGCTCTTAAGAAGATTATTCCCGCTTGCACCTGCACCTCAACTGTGGAAACCCTCACAAAGATCCCTGGAAATGTGGAGGTGTCAAGGTCTGCTCAGAGCTAGGTGGAAGAGCATTCATACTCAATGTCAGGCTTCGTTTTTCTTCACTAAAACAGGTTTTGTCGTTTGCTTCTGTCACAGTGCAGTGACCGAATGATAAATAATGTTCTTTTCCAAATTGTTTCCTAACAAGTTAGACATGTATTTATTATTCTTCTACTTTTCCACCCTTCTGTTAGTCTTTCCTTTTGATAAATTTAATTTTGGAACACTAAACTTGACACCACCCTGCTCATGACATGTAAAGATCAACATTTCCAGAAGTAATTATATTCCAAATGAGCAATGCTTAAGTAAAAAAGCCCTAAATTCCCTTTAAGTAGATGTCTTAGCTATGCATTTAGCAGTGACTCACTGAATCCAGTTTGTTTCAATATATTAGGCAGGAAATTGTGAACCCAGTCTCTGGATATCTGACAAACCTTCTGTCTCTGATTCAGAGACATTTTACATTCAAATCTTTAGCCCCAGAAGTCCACAATTCAGCCCTCAGGAGATACCATTCACCTCCTCAAGGAGCACTGAGTGCTCAGTTGTAAATTTGAACTGCTCAGGGTCTCTTCTGTTTGTAAGAGATTCGTAAGCCAGGATGAATTTTGTAATCCTTTGCTCAGTCAGGGCTCTGTGTCTGATCCCTGGCTAATCCAAATAATTTAAAGCCAATAATTTAGGGATATGGATCAAGAAAAACCAGGAGGTTTGTTGTTTAGGATGCAGTCACCACCAATGGTGATGACAACAGTGGTCAAAACTGAAATTTGTACATTCAAAACAAATTCTAAATCTGCTATTATTTTAAACATGTCGTGGTCACCTCTTTTCAAGTCACTTCTTAACTAGTCACCAAACCATTCCTCATCAGGGATTAGTTCAGTAGACAGTTAAAGTAAGATTCAGATCTCAAGCTTTATCCATTTTTGTACTTATAAAGAGTAAAATAATGCTGCAATAATTTTTCTGTAGGGAAAAACCTCATTTTGGGGATGTAAGTCGCAAATGATTTCACAGTTTTTGTTCAAACTTTAAAAAGAAAATTCAGCTTCAGGCACGACTTAATCAGAGGGAAATTTTACTTGAAAGAGTAGTGAATTTATTGAAATATATCTGTTAGAATGTAATAGAGGCAGCACTGGTGCTGACTGATATGCTTTGTTAAACAATTTCATTAAGTCAAGGTCTCAAGCATCGTATTTCATGAGGACGCTGAATTTGTTGCAAATTCAGTAGTCATCTTTTGTGTAATACATTCAACTTTTCCCAAACAGTCACAGAATGGAATTACTATAAAGTTTCTTTAAATCTTACCAGGGAAAGAAACCATTCTAATCTTGATGCTTGAGAAATATTTTGTGTCAGTAATCATGCCCTGAAGACAGCACACAGAGCATATAGGAAGGAAGGGTTAAACGAAAGGTGAAAAACTCACTATTAGCTCAACTATTAAAAGAAGTATACGGTCATTTTGTATGTTGTTTAACAGCCATTTATAGCAAATATCAAACTTTTCAATTTCATTAGACTAAAGGAGGAATCAGTGTTAAATAATGGTATCCTGGGAAACAAACCAACTTAGATATGACATTAATTCCCTGATGTCTCTGGAGGTAATGCCCGTGTTCCCAGCATTCTGGTCAGAGACCTCAAGCCAGCTGACTCCTCTGAAAGAAAATCTTGCATAACTCTACATGAGCCCACAAAGTTTTTCTTCAGAAGGAAAGATTGAATGTGATAAAACATCCAGTCTGGGAGAACCTGTTGTTTAATAATACATGAGAATGAACCTTTAAAGGACAGTTTAATTTGCCCTAATTCTAGCTGTCTAAAATTCAGGTGCAAGCCTAATTAAGAACTTCCCTATTGCCTGAGCAAAAAGGTCAGTGCCTCAGTCAGCAGGTTAACCCATCACAAGTTTGTTGCCATCAGAACTCTTACAGAGTGGAATTTACTGCCAACACAGTGGGATTTGGATTGCATGTTCAAGCAAGATGGTACAAAGGAATAAACTTTTTCAAAGCTAGTCTGGAGACAGATTCAGGGATTGAATAGCATCTTTTCTAAATAAACACCAGGTTTTAAAAAATTTCCATGGAAAAATTTAAAAAATTGTATTTAATGAAAAGGAATTTGGGAAGCAACTGGAAACAAATCTAAATGGTCACAAGTTTTTGAACATTTGGTTTCATTCAATTCACATCCTGGATAAATGCAACCAGGCTGTCTCTGTAGTGAAGTTAGAAACGCAGAATTGGAATCCAACCATCCTTAGTCGTGTAACACAATGTAAAAGCTATCCAGCCCCAAAAGATCTGTGAAGCATTCTCACAGACCTGTTTCCCTCTGCCTTTACAGATACAAGAAATCACAAGAAGCTTCAGCTCTATCAAGACAAGTGCAGTTATACTTGCTGCATTGCAGTGCTGCCAGATGTGTAAGGGCTGGCATGGATAATTGTGAAGAACATCTGTAAGAGACACACCAGGGAAGCAGAACCACTTATCCTAGGTTTCATTCCTTACTCTGGCACTACGATATTAAGTCACACACGTTTCAATACCTTGTTTCCCAATTATGAGTATAGATATTTCACCACAGATTGGCAATGCCTCATAAGGGTGTTTCTTGTGAGCTGTAATTAAGCAACTTCTGTGAAATATATTGTTATAATATCAAGGATGTTGATAGAGGAAAGCAAAACACCTCTATGAAACACCAGGGAGCCAAAAAACCTGAATGGCTTCTACACTTATTAAAAACAGGTCTTAAAACCACAAAATGTCTTTTGTCCAAAGATAATTTATATTCACAGCATATCTCCAGTCATTTTCACTTTATCCCATGTAAAAGAAAAGATTTTCAATGTAAGAGAAATGTATTATACACACATCACTCTAAAGCAATCGGAAACCAGGCATCAGGGTTCATCTAATTTGTTAAGAACACTATTTGTTTCCTATTGGTGTGAAAATCGTGTTTACTGCTGATATTGCCTGAGGAAAAACACAAAGATTCAAAGTTAATTTTCTTTCATAAATAAAACATTGCAAAACTCTTCATTGCACTGTACTTGGAGCACAGGCTCAAATGTTGGTGCAAGGATGCCATCTACTGGGTAGGAACTAGTTGTAGAAATTTGTGGGGTATTATTCTCTGCCAAACATCGCTGCAATCTAAGTTGGGTGGTGCTGTTAGACATGTGGTGCTTAAGGAAGCAGAAGCTCTCCCTTTTAGCCATGCATTTATGCTAGCAAGGAAACCTGAATAACAACTGCACCACGAAGAGAAACAAACCCATGAATGCTTGAGAAGATTAATATGTAAGGTCATTATATTAAAGAGCAGCTGAGTAAATTGTATTTATAAATGTAGTTGGTGTCATTTATAAGGCATGAAACTGAGCACTGATTTGAACTCCCTGTTAATCTGCACACTGTGTTTACACAGTCTGTGAGTCAGCAAAGCTCCTGAACATTTGGGCAATTTTAAGGAACCAATAATTCCATTGATCTGCACCACATTTCTCACCCGCTAAAGGCAAAATGCAGGTGAGAATCTTCATGCTCTGAATAATTGGAACTCTATATAATAAGGCAGAACAGTTCCCTTTAATGCCAAACTATTCAGTAATAGTAACTTGTATGGGTTATTCTAGAAGATTATCCGGAAGAAATAGTCACTTATGGCTTTTAAATGGGAAAATGTGTCTCTTGTGACAGCACAAAGGGAAAGATGTTTACAACCAGCGTAGGGCAGGGATGTTTGCCACAGCCCACTCCTTTGGATTGGTCCAATCTACTCCCTCACACAGTGAACAGAGCCCACAGACCACAGGAGTGTGCCTGTGTCCTATGAGTATAAATATTTGGACATCAGGCAGAACAAAGACCCATGTGTGCACGCTAAGCACTTTTGCTAAGATGTCTTCAGCCTTTCAGTGAGAGAATGGGACCTTAAAGCCATCCACATGGCACTCAATCACCGAATCCAATCAAGGTCCGAAGGTCAAATAGTCTTTTCCTTTGGAGCTGAAAGGAAATAGCTGAATTTCTGGTTGAGTGAAACCAAGTAATTCTCTAAAGGGAGACTGACATAGCCTTGTCAATATTGAGCAAAGCTGAAAGAAAGAAGAAAGATAAGACATTGAACCTCAAAACCCTGAGATCACACAGCACCAAGAAAATATGAGATGGACAAAACCACTCAGGCTGGTTTTATACAGAGTAAATCTTTGTCTGATAAACCCACCTATACTTTTTCAAGGATATAACAGAAAGCGGACAAGGGTAACATGTTGGAGGTAATCTAATCTGATTAGAGAGAGTCATTTGATGAAGAACTGCACAGTAGGCCAAGCACAGAAAATCCCATGCACCATCCTTGAATGTTTAGAGGATAGCAGGTCTATTTTAGCACAGGGTTAAGTGTCCAAGGAGGAAGGAAACAGTGAGTGAAACAACCTTCTTCCAGAAAAATAAATGCAACGAGAGGAGAAATAAATCCCTTAAAGGAAATGTAATCTATGCAGTATAGAAGTCCACAACAGTGGCTGGGAACCAGTTAATATTTAGATTGTATTTGCATACCCATTCTACAAGACATAGAAATATATTCCAAGTTTCAAATACGTACTTAGTTTCATCATGTGGGTCCATGCAGCCCTAAAAGATCTGTACTTTAAAGCAGGGATATGTGCTCTAATATGAGCATGAAATAGTTAAAAGACCTGATAATGCAATAAATTAAACTTCTACGTGTTTAAATATCAGTACCATCAATGTGGAAAGAAAAATTACCTGAATGATTGAATGATTGAAAAAAAGTCTACCTCAAGGTGTTAAATAAATATATTTTACAGAATGAAGAAATAAAAAGATAGGTATTTACTTACAAAATTTAACATTACAGAGTGTATTTACAGAACTACCAAAACATTAAAAACTGAGGTGAAGTACAATTAAATAGCAACTTCTGAAATAATGTTAGAATCAAATTCTAGAATTAATGTTAAATAAGAGGAAAGGTTACCAAATTTTTTCACAATGAAGGAGACAGAACACTTTCCTCAGTATAAGCGCCACTGGCAATAAACAATTTTGGAATTTGGAAAAAGTGTGGTGTTGAAGGCTTCATGTTTTTCCTAAGCCTTTGCAGAAATTTCTTGGCCCTGCCATAATAACAAAGGCACCTTCCTCACTCTACGAGATAAAAGCACCCAAAATAGCACTTAGCTTTCCATTTTGAGTCCTATCAGAAAATGTGAGAGAGAGAGAGAAAGTAATTTTTCTGATTCTCTCATCTGTGGTTCATTGGTAAATGATAACTCACAGGAAAAGTAGGTTCTTCCATATTTCTGACAGATGTTTTTCTACTAGTGTTAATTCAACCAAGTCTGGCAAAATGGGTTTTCCTCAAAGTGGGCTACTGGGTCAATCTAATATGTGGCAACTTTACCGATGATTTTTGTAGTTCCACTTGCTGGATTTCAAAATACAGTAAAATTAAACTTCAGGACTTTTCAAGTCACAAAATAAAATCATTTCCTAACAGTCCAGAACAAAAAAAGATCTTACAAGCCAGTCTACTCCATGGTCATAAAAGTCCACAAACTCTTTGTTTCAGTATAAACATTTGCACCATCCTACACATAGCCAGTTGCCAGTATCCCCTTTCTAATCCCTATCCAAACATTTAAAAATATGAGAAAGATGCATTCTACTTCTGTATCACACGCCTTTTTCACAGCAGCAGAGGCTCTTGGGAAATACATCAGTGTGAAAGACCAGCTTGCAGCTTTTTCTCTTTGTTTCTTTTGAGACTTAAACATCTGCTCATCTCACTCTTGGCTGCTGACTAAGTAGGGCAGGTAGATTTATATTCTTTTGCACTAATGCTGTGGTCAGCTGGCTAGAATGAGCTTGCTTCACCTTTGTCTTTAGCATTTTCTAGTTAGAAGGAGGTACCTTCCAAATCTAATCCTCTGAGAAGTGCATCAGAAAAAAAAAAAATAAATAAAACACGATGAGGATTGCATGGCTTTAATTTTGTTTTATTGCGTCTATTTCGTTACCTTAAAAAATCAGGCATGTAAGATGGCAGATAAGAGTAGCTGATTTAAAAAGCACTTGTAAATATTGTGTAGTATAGGCACTGCAAAGCTTTCATCTTTGCCAAATATTTCATTAAACATTTTAACAGGCCTGTTTTGCTTGTACTGCATAAATAAAGTGGTATTTTATGTGCTGCTATAAGTAATGGGGCATATATATTCTGTAACTAGATACAGTCCCCTTGGGGAAATACCAGGTAGCTTCATAGTAATCACATTTCCCTTAGAGTACTTGGTAATTAGTAATTATTCTTAATGAGATCAAAAGTAATTGCTATGTAACCTTCAACCATGGTTTAGACATTGAGAAATAATGTATGTCATCATAATTTACTCTCTAATTGCAAATATCTTGCTATTGCATGCATTTTACCATATAGCTGGTTGCTCTGTAGTTATCAAGCAAATAAAAAGTTGTCTGGTCATATTTATATCTATATTTAAATATATGGTCATATTTATATTTATCCTCCTATATAAGCAGCTGCAGGAGGAGCAAAGCTCACTGACAGATTTCCTGTAGTGGAACACTTGTGTTTGTGATTCTTCTGTAATGCCTTGAACAGCTGAGACCCACAGCCTTCAACAAGCAAGTCATGAGAACAGCTCGCCCAGAGGAGTCTGTGGATGCCCTAACCCTGGAGTGTTTAAGACCACGTTGGATGGAATTCTGAGCAGTCTGGTCTAGTGAAAGCTGTCCCAGCTCATGGCAGAGGGCTCAAACTAGGTGGTCTTTAAGGTCCCTTCCAAACCAAAGCAATCTATGTTTGTATGAGTGCATGTTATAGATCTACCCAGGTCCCCTGGTACAATGGGAAACTCCTGTTATCTCTATAGGGAACTGTATCAGAGCTTACATTTTCATGTTTCGCAAAGGAATGCATGCCATTGTAGTGTCTCACTTGATTTCTTACGGCACAGGTATCACAGAATCTTAGTATAATGGAATATCCTGAGTTGGAAGGAACCCACAAGGATCATTGAAGTCCGACTCCCAGCCCTGCACAGGATGGCACCAAGAGTCACACCATGTTCCTTAGGGTGTTGTCCAAACACTTCTTGAACTCTGTCAGGCTGGTGCCGTGACCACTTCCTTGGGGAGTCTGTTAAAGTGCGCAACCACCTTGTGGTGGTTTATGATCTGAGTTTGCAGATCTGGGTTTGTACATCTTCCCCCATGTACAATGTGGTCTTCTGCATGCTGCTGATCCTACTTAAGGTTTTATGAAAGTTTTGAAAAACACTCCCCTTAATTGTTGTAACATCCTTTCTTTTGGCTTTGATTCTTTATCTGGCCCTTTAATCTCTTACTTCTCTAGTTATCCCTAGCCTTCTCATTTCCTCAGATTCCTCTAAGCAATTTTTTTTATTCCACTCCTCCCATGATTCCTACTTAACACACCCACCATATCTCTTGTATAACAGAAGGTCAGTTCTTCTACCTCTGATGTCCAAAGGTCTCAGTCACACATCTTCCTCTGATCTTTTTCCCTGCATCACAAGTAACTAGTAGAAAATAATCTCTCCAAAACCTGAAAAACCATCATGGTGCTTACATTAAGAATAAAGCAGTAGTTCACACAGTGGTATTAGAAATAGATGAAACTACTGCTCTGAATTTGTACAATCTGTTTATATTTTATTTTCCTTTACCCAGTGAAGGTGGGGGACAATTTTATAAATCATCTGCCTGTCCTGGTCTATATTTTAAACTGGAAGGTGTCTGGAGAATGGGCTGTTATTTATGATACGCTTCTACAAATCAATAAAACCTTGATAGCAATAAAAGATCTAACCCAGTTGCAGATATTTCATTCTTATTATCACTCAATATCATTGTCATGCATATGAATACAACACAAGGTGCTCAACACAGATCACATAACAAAATCATTTGAGATGTTTTCTTCTTGTTTTTCTCTTTTATTTTCTCTTCGGAACTCATTTATGTATTTATTTTCTACAATCTGCTAAATTTCAAGGAGCTGCTTTGATCTATGTATATCTACATATATTTTCCCACTGCTACTGCTTTATTATTAGCTTTGTACGCTTTCATGTGTCTTTATCTATCAACTCTATTACCAAAGATGCTACTGTATAAACTCTCTAGACAAAATAAATATCAGTATTAGATTCACAAGCTGCGTTCAGGACAGGAGAGCCCTGGGAAAGACAAAATTCTGTTTCATCTTCTTCTAAATATATGCTTAAAATAGGTCATCTGAAATCATCTAGAGGTGATTATCTTTCCCAGGGAACTTCAGAGGGAATCAGGAAATTAATTTAGGCTGGATAGTTAGCTTTCTGATGGTTATACTGGGGAGAGATGGGAAAGGCATTTATTTTACCTGAGAGAAGGCAAGTATCCCTGAAAAGCCATAACGGTAAAGACATCACACTAATGTTTAGCTCAAGAGGTGTCTCTGTCTCAGAATATTTAAAATGGAAGGAAAATGTTGTTTTGGAAAACAATAACTACACATTGCAGTTTTATGCAGTTTGAATGGGCTGAAAAAGCGAGCTGTAGGGCTGCCCAGGGGCTGGAGGAATTGTGGTTCACAGTGTGAATCCCAGAGCACACCTGGCCTCATGATGCCCCAGAACAGTCTAGGCCCACTGCGGTGCTTTCCACTTGAAAGGACAGGCTTCATCAGAAATAAGCAAAATTACTTATTTTCTGCATAAACCACCTAACAGTAGGACTGAGCAAACAGTCTTTGCATGCAAATCAATTGCACTCAGATTCCATGCAGTAAGGAAATCCCAGCACATCCAAAGCCTTCCCTTCTGTAATCTCCTGGAGTGTTTTGAATCAGTTTATGGCAGCTTCACACAATTTTCATGACGTTAACTGCTGTAACGTGAACTAAAACCGTTACCTGAATGACCACACCAAATCACCCGAGGGTAAGAATGTAATATTCAGAGGAGTGTTGCAGACATAAAGAGCTCTGACCTACAGCTGCCCAGCTGCTTTTTTGAGAAAATTATCCCCCTCCATAATGTTATGAGCCCTGGTACCTTGTCCCCTTGGCTGTCGAGGCACGCTGCTTGGATGTTAAAGAAATGTCTTTCTTTGAGACCTGCAGAATGAATGAAGGAAAACTTTCTCATTCTCCTTCCAAAGACAAAAAGTCTTCATGTTTCAAGAGTCTTCAGTAAAAGAAGAACAGTCTAAGATATGAGAAATGCAGCTCTTACACTATTACCTCAAACCCAAAATATATCTAAACAAGAGGAATAGCTTACTAGGATTTTGTTTAATAAAACTTTGCTTTCTAATTCTTTACCTTTTCCTTAGGCTTCATCATAGACAAGGATTTCAAATCAGCAGTCTTCTGACAGAAGGAAAGTCTGACACTATCATCTGCATTTCCATTTTAGACTAACTTTAATGATCATTGGAACCATAATTTTTTTTCTCTATTGAGATGACTAATTTCTCTCTTTTGTGACTCTCAAATGATACTCATGGGTGGAACGTTCTGCATCTGGGTCAAAGCAAACTCTGGTATCGATACAGGATTGAGGATGAAGTGATTGAGATCAGCCCTGCCAACAAGGACTTGGGGGTACTGGTGGATGAAAAGCCAGAAATGATCAGGTAGTGTGCACTCACAGCCCAGAACGCCAATCGTATCCTGGGCTATGCCACAAGAGCTGTGGCCAGAAGGGGATTCTGCCCCTCTGCTCTGCCCTTGTGATGTCCCACCTGGAGCACTGCAAACAGATCTTGGGTCCCCAGCACAGGAGGGACATGGCGCTGTTGGACCGAGTCTGGAGAAGGGCCACAAAAATTATCACAGGGATGTAAAATCTCTCCTCTGAAAAAAAGGCTAAGAGAATTGGGGTTGTTCAGGCCACAGAAGTGAAAACTTTGGGGAGAACCTATTATGGGTTTTCAATACTTAAAGGGGGCTTGTAAAAAAGATGATGACCAATTTTTTTATTAGGGTCTGCTGTGATAGGACAAGGGTAATGTTTTTACACTGAAAGAGGGTATGGTCAGATTAGATAAAAGGAAATAATATCTTACAGTGGGGGTGGTAAAGCACTGGAACAACTTGCACAGAGACACGGTGGATGCCCCATCCCTGGAAACATTCAAGGACAGGTTGGACAGGGTTCTGAGCAACCTGTTCCAGTTGAAGATTCCCTTTTTCAGTGCATGAGACATTAGCATTAGCAGAAAGCTCCAAATGCTGGAATGGCCAAAAGCAGAGTTCTCATGCAGCTGGCTGAAACTTGTTAAAAAACAACTTGTTTCTGTTAATAAAAACTTTTTTTTCTGGACTGTTTAATCTGCAGTGACAGCAGCATATATACACAAACAGCAGGTAATAGCTGTTTTTCTGTGCTAGAGGGCATGATGATATCTGGAATAGTGAAGAAAATCAAGGGTCAACTTCTTTGTTTATGGACATGTATCTTTTTGGCTGGTGGATAGAGAATGAACCAGCAGATTTTGCTGGTTTCCTCAGGTTGACCAGTAGCCTTATGTATTTTGGACAGAACAAGTGGTTATTTCTTGTATTTGGCAGCACATCCTTGAGAAAGAGAGTCAAAGAACTTGCCCAGGGAGAAATTTGGATTTAATTGGACAGAGTCCCTCCAAGATTGCTGCTCAGACAAGAGCCTTTTCTTCCTACTCTCTGGTACTGCGCTTCTTACTGCTAGCACAGCAGTAAATGGTAAACAAGTTACTGCTACAAAAGAGATGGATGGGAATTAAAGTATTTAAATCACCCAGCTGCCCATGGGGACCTCGTTAGTACCCAGTTTGCCTGTGAAAACACCACATTTCAGAAAGCCATCGTGCTATTACCTCCCTTGCAGTACAAACACTGCTGTGTCATGACACTACATGAACCCCAGAAAACCTGCTGCAAACAGACCAATCTAGATTTCCTGCACAGCAGGAAAGGAGTCAAAAAACTAACAGAATAGCTGAAGTGGTAGCAAGCAAAACCAACCCTTATGTTACCTGTTTCAAGGGGTCTTTTCTTATAGATTTGGATATAATGACCCCAAATCTACTCCTTATTCACTTAATAACTGACCACTTCTTTTTCCAAATATCTTTCTTGCTCTGACAAATTAAAATGATATACAATACATCTTAGATTATTTTTAATTCATTAGTTTCAGTGTTTGAAAAAGTTGCCTTAAAAAAATATTAAACTGACTTCTTTCAAAGGAGACTTGCCTTGTCCTGAGTCCATTCCCATTGCTACATGAGCGCTGTCTTCTTCAGAAGGAAGATCCTGAGAGGGATAAAATTAATTCTGATTCTTTGTACTTACTCATTCAGAAATTAAAATTAAAGACATACCCACACGTAGAAGTCATAGAAACCAGCTGCTGTTCAGTGACCGCTGAACACTTTCAAAATTTGCATACCAAATTCTCATTTGAAATAAACCTTGTCTTCAAAACTTTTCATGTAATAATATTTTCAGCCTAATGAATAATTCTGTTTATGAAATGAGGTCCAGAATAACTTAAAGGTAACTTAAAGATTTAGGGAATTGAGTATATAATGTCAAATGAGCTCTCCTTTGTCTTCCACAATGTTGGTGTATACAGGTTTATGATGTGAGTTTTCTACTCCTTTTCCCTGGAGAGCTTTTAAATGATGGGTCAGGTGGTTTAGATTCAGTTTCATCTCTTCTGCGGTGGAACATTCAATTATTAGCAGCACGATGCTCACTAGCAGATTACTGCTGGTGGACTCCACCCAACCTGACTTCAGTCATCTGAAAGTTATCTGTCTACTTCAGGTTAGTGATCTGTATTTAAAGGACAGAGAAATGCATTTCCAAAGTATGATTCTAACCACTTCTCCTTGACACCCAGCTTAGAACATGATGAACCATCCTCTTCAGCTGCTTATCTCCCACTGATAAAAGAAATGAAATAGCTTGCACAGACATCTAAATTTCTAGGCAGGTGAGATGAATCTCAGCCTGCCTCTTCATTCACAGCAGATTTAAGTCAAGCAATTTCCTGAGTGATACAACATCATGCCTGGATTTGCATCTCCAAGCTTAAGGATTGTACAGTAAAATGCAAAAGGTGGGCTTTGAAGAAATCGCTTCAAAAGAGCTTTAAAGACTTTGAATTATTTTTCCTGCCACTAACTTCCCTTGATTTCCCACCAAGACCCACGAAACTTGAAAAGGCTGCCTATCTCTTCTGCATGCCTAATATATTCCTCTCCCCTCCAAAGCACCTGGATCATATGCAGAGAGAAATGTGTTTTTATAAACAGCTCAGCAGTCAGCAGGAGGCCAGATGATAGCTGGCTGCTGAGGTGCCAGCTAAAGACAAGATATTCCGACATTACAGGAGATAGAGTCAGATGAGCCTAACTCCAGGAGGGTTTTGATTTTTATCTTAATAATTCTCAGTCCCTGCATGGCTTTGAGTAAAACACCATAAGAAACAGGAAAGAAAAAGCTGAAGTGTGTGACAAAAACTTCTTTTTAGTATGGTGTTTATTGGAAGAATATGATTCAGAGGCTATTATAGTTTATATGATCTGCTGGCCATCAGAATAGATTGAGATTGGATAATGATCTATTTTTACCTGCCACCTTTGTTAGATTTATTTTCCAGTCTGTCATACTAAAAATGCTACCCAAAAAAATGAAATCAAAAAAACAAAGTTGGCTTTTTTACTGCAATCAAAAAAGGAGTTCTAAAAGCAAAAACTGGCTGACAGTTTGTACAACTTTCATTTTCCCAATATCCTCAGCCTGACAGGAAAGCCAGAAAAAAATGTTGAAAAGGACACCTTGGGGAGAGCTTCAAAGACTGTATCCTTTTTGCAGTCCATGACATGAAAATTTTCATATTTATTTAAACTCTGTTCTTGTGCATGTATCCCATGAAACATTTAGAATACCTCATCTTATTAGAGAAACTGTTATTCTTTCATATTTACATCATTTTCTATTTACAGGCCTACATTCATTTATATGTCTCACTATGGAGGTACAAATAGCCTGTCTCAAACTGCTGCCAAAAAATCATTCACTTGACAGTTTTCTGACACCCTTGACACTCACTATCAGGACATCTTCTTCATGTTTTCTAAGAGCATTCTGCTTCTAGATTTTATTGCTATGTAAACCTAAACCTAAAAAAAAAAACAAAACCAACCAACCAAACAAAAAATATAATTATGTCAGCAATTTTTGCTCCATTTTTAATAGATCCATATACTCCATTTTTAATAGAGTTCCCAACCAGCTAGATCTCTTCTATTGTACCTATTCCATTACTGTTGGCAGAAACCTTCATGATTTCAAGTCACAATAAAGAATAAAAGCCAAAAAAATGAGAATGAGTAATACGTGCATTTATTTTGTTTAATACTGTTGTGGTTTAACCCCTGCCAGCAGCCTATCCCCAGGCAGTCACTTGCCCACTCCGCCACCAAGAGGATCAGAGAGAGAACTGGAAGGGCAAAAGCTGGAAAAATTGTAGGTTGAGATAAAGACTGTTTGATAGGGAAAGCAAAAGCTATGCACACAAGCAAAGCAAAGAAAGGAGTTAATTCACTGTTTCCCATAGGCTGGCAGGTGTTCAGCCATCTCCAGGAAAGCAAGGTGAAGAAAATTAACTCTACACCAGCCAAAACCAGCAAAAATGGACATCTGGATCGACCCTGGGGTATCCAGGACTCGGGAAGAGCAGTGGGGTTATGGTATTCTACCTCCCTTCCTCTCTGGTTTTGTACAGACATTTCTGAAGGGATTTCAGGGAACTTACTGATGTTAATGCTACTGCAAACAAGAGCAAAGGAAATGCTATTCTTCTTCAAACAATCTTTTTTCTTCAAAGCTGTCACTTTGACTTCAGCACTTCACCAAGATAAATAATTTAATTACAGATAAAGGCGATGGTATTTGATTGGGTGGGAAAGAAATTAGAATGGAGACATAACAAATATCACGCCAACTTAGCCACTTGGTTTTAATCCTAGTATCTCTTCCTCTCATTCTCCTCTGCTGCAAGATAGCATTTCCTAGTAAAAATAATCCAAGTTGTAATTTCATATATCGCACCAAGGATAACACAAAATTTCTGCACTCTTTAAATGGCCTTCAAACCCTACTTAAAAACAAATAGGTGGAACTTTGGTGGTGTAAAGACTTGTGCTGCAAGATCTGCTGTCACCCTACAAGAGATTAAGTGACAGAATGATGGACTGACAAGGAAATAGTTGTAAGGTAAAGGTGCCAAGCTAAACCTGAGGAAGTTCTGGATTCAGCTCTCTATCACAAGTAAACCCTTGGGGAAACCACCTAATTTCATCCCTCTTGTCGTTCACTCCTTATTTCTTCTCTGTAAAAGGCGTATTTTAACATACACTCTCCCAACATCAGTTACTCCTGTCCATGTGGACTGCAAATCTTTTAAGGCAAGATCTCTGACTCTTATTCAATGACTGAACAGTGGTGTGAAAGTGTCTCTAATTTGGTTGACTTTGTGCCGCTGGTGCTTTATTATAAATAATAAAAGGAGTGTTTATTGAATGAATTTTGAATGCACAAGGGCGGCTAACAAATGAGAGGGGAGCAAGTAATAAAGAATGTGAAGGCAAATTAAAAAGGTGAGATTCATAATACACATCCCAGATTTAGGGTGGGACAGAAACTTAGAAAGTCCCAATGAGGGAACATATTTACTAAGGCTTGGTACAACCTGATGATAAAGCATAGCAAGCGTAGACACCATGTGCAACAGCACCCGAGGGAAGACACATCAAAGGTTTTTCAGAAAAAAAATTGACAAAAATGGAGGGGATTCACAGAAGACCAGCTAAAATAGTTAGAAGGCAGGAAGGATTGATTTTCTAAGAAAAGTTAAAAGAGCTAGCTGTAGACTAGATATCCATAGTTGCAGTAAGAGAGAATAGGATAGGATAATAAGAAATTCCACTCCTTATCACAGTAAATGTGGCTGTGTTCTGGTGAATTTTCAAGCAGAACACATGTATTTCAAAACGCCCCTGCAGCAGAGATGATAAGGTACTTCTGCTGCCTTGAGGGCTGAAAGTTTTGGGGCTTAAACTGTCTTTCTGTTCTAAGCCTGACGAGGGCCCCACACAGTGGAATCTTTTGGAGGCACTGATGTGACCCTTTTCCATTGCCAGCAACACCCATTTGAAACCAGTCAACACAGAGATCAGAAATGGCTTTGCAGAGGTTTGATGAGCATGCAGTATAAATGGAAACCTGTGACTATGTGTGTGGGCATGGAAGAAGAAGCAGAACAAGCATTCAAATAGTGGCCTGTATTCGTGTCAAACACCACTCCCGAGACACTGCTCCCAGGACAGTGTTCCCACAGGTCCAGATGAGGAATATGTTGTTGATGTGACTCCCACAAGGCTTTCCCTCTGATAAGAGCCAAACACAAATGATCTGTCAATGGAAAATATTGTGTTCAATAGCAGGAAAACGGCAACACAGTGGCAGTATATCATATATGTCATGTATTTCTATTCCTTTTAATGCAACAGGAAAACAGATGCATCTTTGAAACAATCAAGGGAAAACAGACCACAAGCAGCAACCTTGACTAAGATTTACAGAGTCTGAAACAAGCAAGGTTCTTAAGCAAAGGTCAAAACCTCATAGTGATTACAAAGGTCCCAGTCTCTTCTAATAGGGGACCTCATCTGAAATTTCATCAAAAAGAGCACTTTTTGCTGCTGCAGGCCATTAGAACAACACACAACACAAGTGCCTCTAAATGTTTTCCTGCTGCTGAAATCCAGATGAGTAAATAGCAGTGTTTGGTTAATGCTGCATACGTTTCAATAAAACTAATGTGATGATTGGTTCATTACATAACAAGATGTAGCTGAATTATTAGCTTCAGTGGCATTTCTAGCTGTGTTTTGGAGAGTTCATGCCAAGCAGTATGAGGCTGATGTTATTCTAACAAACACAAATGGAAAGAATAAAAAAAATTTTTTTGAAATTCTAAATTATTCATATAAATTACCTCTAAGGAAAGGTTGTCCATCTGATACATCAAAATGCAATATCCACAGCCTACAAATTTAGCTCAGTGTACAGCAAGTCATCCTCATTTTACTGAAGTAGAAATGTAAATACATAGTGGTTTGTCAGGTCACTTGTGTATATATTACTTGAATTCATCTAGGTAAATGCTATCCTCATTATCAAACATAGCTATCAGTGACTTCTGGCCAGAAGTCATTAACTGCCATACCTCTGCTCTCTCTGCCGACTTTTGACCTTTAAGTCAAACCAGATTTGCCCGGCTCAGTGCTTGGAAGTCAGTGATTTCAGCGAATGGCACTCATCCTTCTGACTGCGAAGTGAATTGATGCCCTGCTTGTGATGGGAAGGAGTGCTTTGCTTCTAAAGGGGCCAGCTATTGGACAAGATGTAGTACTGAGGTCCTGATCATTTGCTCATTAAACATTCTGTAGTGCTTCTTCCAGGAACATGTTAGAGTGAACTCGTCATGCTTGAGAACTCACATCTTCCCTAACCGCATTTGTTTATAACTTCAACAGGATGCACTTTTCTTGTCCATTTTGTTCCCTGAAACTCCTGTGTAGCCCCGTGAAATAACCACAAGTCAAAAAGCAAAAACCCATCAGTCGAGACTTTCATGACCTGTGTTCCCTGTGGATCACCACTGTCCCAATAACACAGTACTGTTGCATCCTGGTTATTAATTGATGTGCAGCAGCAGAGAGTGTAGCTCATTTCACTGGTAGTGATGAATACTATCCATTGTACTGTGTCCCAGAACCTGGAGTGTGAAAGTCACTACAGGAGGAGATCAGTGACTTTAAAGAGGTGCTAATCATGGAATATATCTGTATTCCACTGTTGCCCAAGTAGAGAGGCAAATGACAGTAAACTTCATTTAAAAATTTTACTGGGTCTTTAAGTAACTTATAGCTCTCAGCAAATTCAAGGTAAGACTTAGAGGTTAAGATTTCACTAACAAGTACAGGGCCCTTCAAGGCGGCTTCTGGCTTCAAGGGCAAGTGACTTGGCACTGTCATCTACAGTGAACTTCTCATCCCCTCCAAAGCTACATGGTCTCATTCATTCTGCCTGATGCAAATGGCCCAGACATTGCCTAGGAGACCCCTGGATTGCATGAGGAAAAAATCACAGCAGGGACTCGGCAAGACATGGAATGATGTAGACAGGGATTGAGTGCTATATGACCCCATGCCTTGGCTCTCCAGTTTGCTTCTGTAAACAAAACCCAACCAAAAGGATGCCTGGCTTCCTGATGGGCTTTGCTTTGGGACTGTGTCCAGGCTATAGGCTAAAAAAGAGTTGTAACCTCAGGGACAAGACAAAAGATCCTGGGAGCTTTGTCTTAACAAGCAGTAGTCCCACAAGAAAAGAATCCGTTGATTCAGATTGCAATGAAAATACATTAAAGTTTAAGGAAACTCAAAATTCCAAGTAACTAGGAATTGTAGTTGTTAGCCACAATTCCCTGCTAGGAAGAAGACAACATTAGTGATGGTAATACTTTAAAGCTTGCAAATGAGGTTAAGTCATGCAAAGAAACAACTTCCAGCTGATATGTTTGACCTAGGTCAGTGCAGGGAAAACTCCCGTTAGTCTGCTTTCTAAATGCAAATCCTGCTTCAGGCTCCAGTGCAGTAATAATTCATAGCTTGTGCAGTCAGTCCAGCCACCATGTGGAGTGAAAATTACACAGTGGCTAAAGCCACACGATATATACAGATGTATTCACGGAACTCTTCTGCCAAGCCTTGACTCACAGTCCTAAGGGCCAGACTCAGTTTCTGAAGCTCCAAGTAAATGGTGACTTGAAGTCTACTAAGGAACATTAAGTGATGATCTTTGATTAGTCACTAAGTCACAATTCTTCACCTGCAAATGATGACTCAGGTGATGAAAACAGCAGTCTTTTATTTACAGGAAGAAAGGGAAACAGGACCTGGGACAATAAAGCCAACCAGCTTTTCCTTTTCCAACCAACCCTTAAAATTCCTTGGACTTTTGGTGATTCAATTGCTTCTCTTGATGAGACAATTGCTTCTCTCAATGAGCACTTGTTTTTGTCATATTTCTATCCTCTTCAGTTTTGGTCCTCTTTTCCCTTCTTTCTCTCTGAAGTATTTATTTTACTCACTTTTTATTCCAATGCAACAGGTCGAATATTCCTGTATCAAAGATTTACCCGAAGAAGCTTTAAATGGCTGTCACTGGCCATAGCAGCATCACTCTGCACCTCTCTCATGTAGACAATAGTCTGCAGGGGGAAAACAGGATGACTATAGTAATGCCAGCAGTAGCTTACTTTCATTGGGATAAAACAATAATATTTTTACTAAGTATTGATCTGATTGATTTTCCTTTCTCTGCACAAGACAAACTCTCTGACTTTTTTTTCTGACTGAAACACACTGAATTTATCAGCTGCTCCTGGAGACATGCAGCAGGTTCTTTCCAGATAAGCTTCTGTTCCATCTTTGCTCATGACGTTCTAGTGAGAAACCTGGCATCTCTCTTGTCCACAGAACTGAGCAGCAGCCATGTACTGGTAGGTCACTGCCGACTCTAAGTCAGTTAGAATCAAATTGAATAAATGCTGGAAAGCTGATGAAACTTTTATGGATAAAAAAGACTATTTTCTGCACTAACACTTGCTCAAAGCAGGACATTTACTCAAAAGTAGGTAGCCAGAAGCAAAGAAGCAAGTTTGAAAGGTAGTATGTTTCATCAGACAATGCAAAAGAGATTTGAAGCATAGCATAAAATAGATATGTACATTCTTTTTACGTATTTTGTGGTGTCTTCAGTGTAGGCAGCTACATCTGACCCAGAATATATTCTTAGACTATAGTCAATAGAATACTTATAGTTAATAGAAGAGTTTATATTTAATACAGAAACCTTTAATATTAATAGATGCATATAGGAAAGAGTTTCTTCCTAAGATCAGCAAAGGGAAGGACCTTTCAACAAGCCTATTTCCTTCACTGTATCAGAGCCCAGAGTAGCTGGCCCAGATGGAAATATCTAGACTGTCCTGTGGTATGAGAGAAAGATCCTGTTGACTCTCTGGTATCCCACATGGATTCAGTTTCCACAGATATTTCCTGGTTTAGCTCTATCATTTGTTACTGTTGACAATTTCAAAAGATGAAAATAGATCAGAAGGCAGTAAGGCAGTTTATTCCCTTCACTAAAGATTAAGCTATTGAGTGAAAATGAATAAAAATAAAAAGAAAATTAATATGAATAAAAATTTTGAAACAGTTGACTGAAAACCATGTATGCCTCTATAAAATAAAATCTCAGTGGCACATGGGAGGGATAGCTGTGTTGTCTCAAGTCTCCCCGCTCTTCTGTGGGCCAACCACCCTTATCATACAGCATCTTTCATAATGTATTGCATTGTGGCCAAAGACTGTTCCTCATGGTGAAAAAGGTGTGATTAATAGAAACATGGTTTTATTTGAAAATCATTTTTGACATGATTTCTTTTAGCAATTTCACCTTATTCTCCTAAAACGTTTGTCTTCTCTTGCTCACCACCCCATCCCTACTTCACAGGTCTTTCTGAAATCTTCAGCAATGAGAAATTACAACAGTGATTGCTGTCTTTGCAGTTCTGCAAAAACAACTATCCAGACCCCAAGGTCAGCGCAGAAAGGGGTGGAGCTGCTCCAGATGCAGGAGCTGAGATTTCCTTACAGCCCATGGTGCAGACCATGGTGAGGCAGCTGTGTCCCTGCAGCTCATGAAGGACCACAGGGATGCAGAGATCCACCTGCAGCCCCAGGAGGAGACCCACATTGGAGAAGGTGAATGCCCGAGAGAGAGCCGTGACCCCACGGGAGGCTGTGCTGGAGCAGGCTCCTGGCAGGGACCTGCAGACCCATGGAGAGAGGATCCCTCACTGGAGCAGGTTTGCTGGTAGAACATATGATCCTGTGCGGGAAACACACTGGAGCAGGCTGTGCCTGAAGGACTGCACCCCGTGCAAGAGTGACCCACGTTGCAGCAGTTTGGGTAGGACTGTCATCCTCTGCCGTCTTCCAAGATAACCATTTGTAGGGGGAAGCATATTTCAATTTAACAGGATTAAGTGCTTAAATTAAAATTTAGGTTGTAATTCCTTTGGGAGCTCTATTTTCAATCTGTCCTCAGGCTTATAGGTGTCCTCAAACCTTAGTAAATCCATCTGGAATCTATGCAGGAGCCCCACATACTGTTTTTCCAGCCTCCATCTGCCACCTTGGGTGTCTTCAAGTTTCAGGCTCCTTTCACTCACTGGCCAGTCCTGTTTGAAGTTCACTATCAAATCACCTACACACACCCAGAGAGAGAAGAGAACAAGGTCACACAGAAAATAGTTAGACATAAAGTTTAATAGGAAGATAGGACAGATTGCAATGATCAGGATAATTATTTTCCCTTCTTACCAGATACAAAATTCTAGACTTAATCTCACCAAGGGTGTGCGTGAGTGGCTTCATCAGTTGCCCAATGATCAGTGACTGGCCTTTGTTAGTGGCTCTATTTTCTATGTTACAGTTTAGGTATCTGTGTGTCTAATTTTGATTTTTCCTGTGCCTTTAATTTTGATTTTTCCTGTACCTTGCCTTTTATGCTGACCAGCTATTAACCAGATGGCCTTAAAACACAGTTGCCATTGCAAATATCACATATGAGGAGATACTGAAATATTATAAATGATCTGTCTGTAATCTAATGACATCTTTCTACTGCCCCTCATGTAATTTGTAAGTGTTGTACGACTACAACACTACCACTGACAGCTGCTAAAGAACTCAAAAGCTATCTCTTTAATCATGACCTAAATAGGGACATGTCAAATACCCATTCAAATGTGATTAAGACATTCCTAAATTATGACAAATAGTAGAGGGGAAAGAAAAAATCTGAGTGTGCAATGATGAAACGTGACAACAGTTGACAGTGTCTTCATTGTCAAGGAACCATTGTAATTACTTAATTTTGCATTTTAATTCTTGTGTTCTATGTGGACTACATGCAAAATGAATAATGAAAGTTATTTATGATCTTTGTTGTGCATATTTTTCTATTTGTGTATGCTCTGTGTGTGTGTAGAACAGTTTTTAGCCAAGCATCCTAGAAAAATTACAATGATAAGCCCCGACAAATGTAACTGGCTCTGGTGAGCCAGCTCCTTTGCCTCAGATTTGCTGTTTCAGCCTTGCAGTCCTGTGCAGAGGCCGCACCAAAACATTATCATTCTGCTTTTTTGAAAATTATCTAGATAGAAGAAAGAGGAAGTGATATCACATCTGCATGGAAGGAAACCATTAGCAATCATATCAACAAGAATATACGAGGAGAGGATTAATATTTATGCCTGAGTTTACTGTGTGTGGAAATGAGATATTGTATCCAAATAGTGTACTCCTCAGGTGAGATTCTGATCTCAGAGATTCAGCTACAAATTAGGATGGCTGACTTTAATTAAGATACATTTGCATAAATGAAATAAAACTAGAATCAAAATATTAACTCCTGTCTAAAGACTTCCAAGATGCAAAACAAGGATCAGACAGTAAAAGACTTGCCCATTTCTTCAGAGATTCCCTTTTCTAACAAATAACGATTCCTTTGGTGTTTTTTGGTGTTTTTTTTAAAGAAAAAGTCTGAAAATCGGAATTAAATGTCTGGATCTTTTAGTCCAGCCTCATTTGAAGATGCCTCAGATCCTCATCACACAGACAAAGAGGTTTGTGCATCCTTGGAACCAGTTGTCATGGTTCAGGGCAGTATCAGCTTCACGCTGCTGTAGTCTGTGTTGACATCCTTTTCAGCTAAATCCTTAAACATCAATCCTAGTCCAGAGATGGCAGGTCTCAGGTTGGTTAACAATAATAATGTTACGTATGACTGTGGGAATTTGACTTCTACAAAAGCCTAGAAGAAACCCAGTGCTATCTAGCAGTGCCTGAAGCACCATAGCTCTGCTGGGAGCTTGGGTCTTCTGAACACAGGGTGCCCTGAAGAGAGAACCACACTGGTCAGTAATTCAGGCAACATTCAGGTCTATACCGACCAGTAAAACTGGAGACGAAATAATTATTTTCCAGCATGGGAGATATAATATGCAATTACCTGTTAGAACACTAACAAAATCCAATATACTCTTTGATGCGTAATAAATTAATTTCCCTGAATTTAGCCTTCTTGCCAATGACAACAATAGGTGAGTGACCTCTCCTTGTCCTTACGATGACCACAAGTCTTTCATTGTATTTTCTCTCCCCTGCCCAGCTGACGAGGGGAGGTATAGAGTGGCTTTGGTGGATACCTGGCATCTAACCAGGGTCAACCCACAACAACACAAGTATGAGCACGTGAGCCGTAGAGCATGCAGTACTCTTAGGCGTAGATTCATTGTGCATGTCTTCTCCTGTTATCTGCTTGTCTCCACTCACAATCTCATAAATTTTAACTTTGATAAAGATGTGCCCTTCATCTTTCCAAGATAGTTGCTCTTCTATCAATGTCGGGAGAGGAAGCTCAGAACTGATTTGCAGCTGTTGGCTTTCCACAGGACAGCACTCAGAAGTGGGCACAGCTTGGCTGCAGAAATGTAACAGTGGTAAAGGAAAGTAGGGACAAAATGACTCCATGTCATTATTAAGCTATAGATATCACTGACATTCTAAGAATGCAGTTACACAAAGTATGATCTCAAAGATCATTTTGCACCCATTTTCTAAATATCATCATAGAAGGTTTCAGCTTCATCTCCTTATGGAGAACAAGAAAGTAGTTTACCCAAGTCAACAAAAAGGAATAACTCTTTTCTGCCTTCAGGTCAATAATTTAATAGCAAATATGCAATAGAGATTCATACTTCTATTCCTGTGACGTGACAACAGCCTTAGGATAGCATATGGCCTGGCCAACACACACAAGTGTCCTTTTAGATGTACCAGCTCATGGAAGCCAAGGGTTGAGTCCCAGCGCTTCCATCATTTGTTATTTTCACATTGAGGTCATGAGGGAAACATGGCTTTTATTGGCGTCTCCTGGCAAAAATGTATTGCAGACCCAAATCTAAGCAATCCTAAGGGTCCTCCGTGCAGGTTTATGAGCAGAGGAAAAATAAAACCACACTGCCTGTCAGTCTTCTTGAGCCACAGTAGTTTGATCAAATCTTACAAGACCTTTCTAAAGACCTCAGCAGGAGAAAAATGTCAGACATATAGGTCCCAGGAGTCTCCATAGGAGTGTATCTACAAACCAGACAGGAAATGTATCCTTTACTCTACATCCTCCCTGTCCCCACCCTGGCACAGGATTTCTGTGGCACCGAAACAAGGACAAATGAGTAGAACAAACACAATAGTACAGAGTCACAGTCATACTAAGAGAAACCTTCATACGAGTTTCTGTCCTCAGCCATTAAGGTGCCTGCATAAGCAAATGTCTTGTGATTAAATTATACACACCACAGGTCACAGGGGAGCCCTCTGTTCGTCTGCACTGACATTATTTTGCATAGTAGTGTCTCAAATGGCACAGGAGTAAGCATTTCATGGAGGTTTTTATTTAGCCCAAATGCTGTTAAGTTATTCAGGTCATTATTAAAATATGAAACAAGATTCAAATAGAAAAAAATATTTAAATTTTTAAACAGGGAGCATTTTAAAATCTTTATTTGGATGGAATATATCATTCCAGCATGGTTTTTAGCAATGTAAAGGTCAGGATTCCAATCTGGGTGGAATGTTAACCTAAAGTACACACATTCGATTCAAAAATACCAAAAATAACAGTGAAAACCTTTAAATAGTTTGTTTCAATCTCATTAAATAATTGATACATTGTACGTGACACTCAGTATAAATTTTCCTAAGGCACTAGATATGCTAAGGATGAATTCAAATTGCTTGAAGTGACAATGAAAGTTAAGCAGCTAGTCCATGTTTTCCTTCTTCATAGTCTGCAGAGAGAAACAGGTGCTTCCAGATGGTGATTCGTTCTTCCTACCTTAAGGGATTACGTACCCTCTGCAGTCTCCTATTCAATTTTAGTTATAGAAAGACCCCAGACACTTTTAGTAGCCTAGCCTACTTTTTAGACTGTTCATTTAAATTTCAATTACATTTATTTCAGGGGTTTTTTTCCATTATTAGTTGACTCAAATCCTACTGTACTTACAAGAAATTCCACAACAAACACAGTAACTTGATTTAGTGTCCACTGACCATTTTAGCTAGAAGTTATCTAGAGCTTCAGTTGTCACTAAAGCTAGAATTAAGTGAATAACTGATTTTTCCAATTAAGTGTCAAAAGGAAAAGCAATAAGATAAATTCAAATTCCAGATTTATTTTAATCCAATCCAACCCAAGACTTTGAAATTTTAACAGATTACAAAAAAAAAAAAAAAAAAAAAAAAAAACAGTTTCAGATTGAAAAAAATATTTCATTTAGTGATAGAGGAAATAAACTGTAGAAAGATTTGGGAAGAGGTGGGGTTTTGTTACAGACTCCCTAGGCAAAAGTAGCACCCCAGTCTTTCTGCAAAATCACAGAAGTTCACATTTATTTGTGATTTCAAGCCTCCACGCATCCTAAAGATCAGCATGGCACTGTGGAGGCGATTCATAAGGCTGCTAGACTAAGGCTGCTGACAATGACAATGCAAACCTTGTAGAACAGCACTGCTTAATGGCCAATTGATGCTGTGCCTATGAAAACCCACAGAGAAACCTGCACCGATTTCCATGCAAGAACTCAACAAGAGGAATAATCCCATTTGGGGAAAGGCTCTTAAAATAAACAGTAAAATATATTGTTCAAGGAAGCTGAATCATAGGAATAGCTGAAATATGGATCCCTTCTTCCGTACTGAAGTCCAGCCTCAAGGTACAGTAAGTGATATAACTGCACCATTGGTTTTAGTTGAACATCGGCTCAAATCAAAATTACTTACATGAGATTGAGAAAATAATTCATTTTTAAAGTGATACTAGCAGCAGGAAGTTGAATCAATTTGTATAAATGCTGTCAAAGTAGTTTCATGTCAGGCTGTTCATGAATTTCCCTACAAAGTTTTAAATCTGTGGAGTTGTTGCTTCCTATTTTGGTCTATTTTTTTTCTCCTTCTCTCTAATGGTAGGGTGACCCACATATGACCCACATGAATGGAACTGGAAGTGGACTTGACAGGAGATAAAATAGAATAACCTAGCCCCAGTGCATTGTCAGCTCTGAACATTTTAAAAAATTTTAAAAGCTGAAAAAATGGTAGAATCTTACCTCCAATCTCTTTACTCAAAATTTTCACAATGCAACAACTTTCATGTTAAAATAAAAAGGAAAAAAAGGCTTTGAACAGAAGAGATATTTTTATAGATGATTGGTGATTTTTAATACAGACTCATAAAAAGTTATTCTAAGTATAATCTTTTTTCTGACAGCGTAGCAGATAAAAAATAAAAATGTAATTTTTACAATTATGTATTCACTGTGAGAAGCCGTAACATTTCTAGTTTCTGAGGTGTCATCTTTCATGTCCTGTTCATGTGTACTACTCAAAGAACCCCATCACTTTTAAATGTATTTAAACTCACTTTTAAAGCTCTTCTGCCTTTCATAATTGCATTACAAGTGGTTCAAAGAGTCATAGCTATTTTTAGCTGAAGGGTATGTTATCAGTTGCCTGATGAAACAGCAATTAATGATGGTTATGTTCAGGCCTTGATGGCAGAAGAGAGCCCTGGTCTCATTTACATCAATATTGGCCAGGGAAAACTTCAGTAAAATAATAAAAATCAGAATGCAGCTCAGTAAATGGGAACAAAAGAGATGCTCACTTTCAAACTAAGGATAACTGATACACTGTTTAAATTCATTTCCTATAAAATACAATGATTGATCTTAACAGGTTGATTACCATATTTCATGTTGATTATATTAAGTCAACATCTTCAGCAAGGAAAATATGCTGATTGCTTAAAAACTTATAGGAAGTAATATTTTGGCTGATACTTTGGCACAAAAGGCTCATAATCCACCCATCACCCCAAGAGCCTCAACGCTTGAAGAAAGACAGAGAACTTGTGAAGATCATATGGGAGCTGCCTTGGGCAGAGCAAGAGTAATCACAGAGAAGAAGGTTGTCCATTGTCTGGAACCCTGTGTGAAAATACTACAATGAAGTACCCATCTTTTCTAGCTGGAACTGGCACACAAACCTAAGACTACTTAAGAATTAGTTTTGTACACTGGGAAGTAGTTTTACAAAACCGGCATAATTTAGACTGGAAGAAACCACTGGAGGCTGTATGAATGGTGATTTGATACAATTGCCTTTTAAAAAGTATGCTTTGGATAGCATTCCAGTTTTAATTAGTTGTGGAATAGGATCAATTTTCTAAGAATAGTACAGGTTAAATAAACCTACAGTATCTGTAAATGCAGGGCAAATTATTCCGTCACCTTCTTCTCCTGAAAATCGTTGTAGTGATTCAACCACCTTGCATGACTTCTAAATATATCCCACTAATTTCTAATCTTTTGTATAATCTAATTCAATGTTCAAAGTAGACGCTGTTTCGATATTGCTTGTTACAGATACTTTTGGTGCTAAACTGTGTCTTTTGCCTCAATTGAGCTGTTGCATCACTTTTCCTACACCAAAGTCAGCCAAGGTGGCTCTAGGGCTTAAGAAAGCAGGTGCCATAAACTCCAGTGCTGCAGAGTTCTATCCTTACACAAACCTTCCCACAGGTGTTCATGGCCATCTCACCACAGGCATATCCCTAAAAAATATGAAAAGGATTCACAGATAAAGACGTTCACGTGATTTCCTCATTATGGAAAGAGGATAAATGCAAGGAAGACTGTTAGATAAACGGAATGAATGCCTGTCCTTTCTCTTCTTTATAGGAGAGTTTGGATTAAAATTGTTATCTTTTCTTGAAGATTGGTGAGCACATTCTCCCTCAGTAGAGGATATTATATATCACAGTATGAGTGAATTGTACAAGTAGGTTACATTTAATGAGAAAAAGCACCTTTTTTTTTTTTTTTTTTGTCAAATCTAAAGATAGCAGAAACTAGAATGTCACCAAAAATAGTCTTTCTGATCAGGATGCCTGTCTTTACATTGGTTTTGGACAATGATACAAAAAGTAACACCCATTTTCCCTCCATCATTAGGAAAACTTCACTAGAATGATCTCAATAGTATGTGTTTAAAAGTTTCTGGTCTTCAATCAAAAAGTAAATCTGAAAGCTTACAAAGTAAAAATGTGCTGATTTGCCCGTTATTAAGCTGAGAAGAAACCTCTGAAAATATCTCTTTAAGATATGACACACTATTCAGTATTCACTCCTGGTGTACTCTCACAAATATTAAGAGAATTGCACCACTTTCTTTCCCTACATCTGGTTGTGCTTTACAGATTGTACCATTGTATCTCACTTATTTTGGGGGTTTTTTTGATTGCCAGACAAGGAAGACATTTTTACAGAGCTGGATCCCTGAGATACCTGACAGCCCAGATATGGCCAGGGGTGAGAATAAAAAATTCAGGAGCAAAGAATGAGGAATTATTTTTACCATAGTTTATTTATTTTCCTTTCTCAATGCATGCCTAAACCATATCTATTTGACCCATTTTTTCCTTTTATAATATCTCTTAGCCTCTTAATTATTCTGAAAACATAAATCAAGCTATCTCTCATTACTAATCCTGTTTGTTCTACTTAAGTAACACAGAGGGATGAGTTTCTGGCTGTCACTGACCTCAGCTAATATCCAACACATTCCACTCCTGCCTAGCAGCTGGCATTGGCTGGTCAGGTATCCAGCCCTATTGGATTCCCATATCTCTACCACACAAGTTTGTGTATCAAGCTATCAAGTGTAGTTACCCACGTTCATGTCCATGCTTCAAATTGGCAGCTGCAGATGTGATAGCTGTTTGACCATGACTGAACCAGATGTGAAGAGTAAATTCTGGGATAGAGCACAGATTGATTTTGTTTATGTCCCTTGAAAGCAGGGACTGGGCTGTAATGGAAGCAGCTGTGTGATATTTTTGCATGAGGAGGGGTTTTTGCCTTTTTATTTCCTCAGCTTTCGTGTTTGAGGAGATTCTCACAGAGTTTCAAAAATATATAAAAAGAATTATTCAATGTTGCTAGTTCGATCCTGTCTGCCACAGTCTGCAGGCAGTCTAGAAGGCATGGCTAGCTAAGCTGAGATCTCTTTTCCTGGAAGAGGTTGTTGGGTGGAGCACAACCTGTGGAAGACAATAATATAATAAATATAATATA